>JAEMOT010003396.1:3931-53831 GCA_019297695.1 Apostasia ramifera | reverse complement strand
AAAAATTTTAAAATTAAAAAATATAAATATTAATACTTCAAAATTATATTTTTAAAAATTATAAAGTTAACAAATTAGAAATAATTTTATAATATACTAATAAAAAATTAATAATTATATCTTAATTTAGACTAAAACTAAAATTTTTAAAATATTAAAATTTATTTGCAATATGTTTTTGATCTCATGAGCGTGTAGACATGCAATTTATCCAAAATGGTAATATAAAGTAATATTCATATTTCATTTTATGAGTGCATTAACTAGGGTAATCACGCTTGAGTACCTGAAGTTTGGCCATATTTTCTCATCCATTTTTATTTTAGCAAGTTTTTATGTTTTCAGATTTATTTTAGGGCAAATTATTAATAATTTTTTTATAGTTTACTTATAATTATATTTTATTTCATAATTTTTTAAATTCATTACTTAAGTTCCTAATATTTTTCAATATTCTTTATTTATGTTTCAAGAATTTAAAATATAAACCTAAAAGTAAGAAATAAAATAATTTTAATAAATCTCGGTAGTTTAATTTAGGAATCTAAGTAAATAATTATAAAAATATAAATTAAAATATAATTATAGATAAATTATAGAGACCTATTAATAAATTTCACTTTGTTTTAATTTATTCTTGTGCAAATAATAATTTAAAAGTAAGAAAAAAATTGAAAGAGAAATGATGATAATAATAAGTTAAACGAAAAGATGGTAAAGGGTAGTTTGCATATTTGATTGAAGTTAATAAAAAAATAATAATGTTTGAATAAATGATTGAGCTGAGACTTATATAAAATGATTTTGAACAAATTAGATCTATCTGAAATTGTGTCCAGCTTAGCGGATCCAAACTAACTATTACTTAAAAAGAAATAATAATAAAAATAAAAAATGAGAAACGTACGTTACCTCTCCCCCGATTCGCGCCCCTCGCTCTCTCTCTCTCTCGCTCGCTCTCTCTCTCTCTCGCTCGTTCGTCTTCTTTCTCTTCGGCTCTCCTCGGCTTTCTGCGCTCTCTCTCTCTCTCATGTCACCCCCAGCCATTCCTAATTTATTGACAGCTTTCCCTCCGCCGTATTTATACTTTTGATACTTTCTCCGCCGGCGAATCCAAGTTTACATAGAAACAAAGATCTTGAAGGGAGAGAAAGGGGACAAACATATTCTGTCTCCGCACTTGCGCTCCTCTGTTCTTGATCCCAAAATCCAGCAACGACGCCGTGATAATCGGTACAAATCGGTCACTCGGAGCTCGGTGATGTCGCTGGAGTCTCCCTGGGAAATGCCCTGCAGAGCTCCTCGGCTTAGGTTCTGATTTCTCCAACGATCTAAGTCGCGGCGCTGACATGGAGGTGGATTCCTCTATGTCCGATGAATACGACCAAGTCCAGAAAGGCGTGGCGGTGCAGCCGCTGCATCCGCAGCAATCGGTTCAAGGGCCGCAGCAGTCAGCGGCGGCTGCAGCCACCTCCCCGGGACCGTGGCCGGCTCCGACATTTTCGGTGGTTAACGCTGTAATTGAGAAGAAGGAGGACGGGCCCGGGTCACGGTGCGGTCACACGCTCACGGCGGTGCCGGCTGTTGGGGAGGAAGGGACGGCCGGGTATATTGGCCCGAAGCTGATTCTCTTCGGAGGTGCCACTGCGCTCGAGGGGAATTCGGCCACGCCGCCGCCGTCAGCTGGTAGCGCCGGCATTCGTAAGCTCCTTCCCTCTTTTCTCTTTCAGCGATAGGTTTTGATTTCATTTTTCTGAAAAACCCTAAGCAGATACTGGGTAGAAATCTCTGAGGAATGGCGTATTTCGGGTTTAGTATGGAATTGGTTCAATTCTCCCTCTCTCTGTGTCTGTTTCTCTTTTACTCTCTCTCTCTCTCTCTCTCTCTCAATTCTCACACTTTCTATACTGTTAATTGATCCTTGGTCTAGGCCACCATTTCAGCTCTCAATTCTCACACACACACACGCGCACGCACACACACGCGCACGCACGCACGCACGCACGCACGCACACGCAAGCACTCACGCACGCACGCACGCACGCACGCGCACAGAGTTCCCTCTCTGTATCCGCGAGGTTGAAATTATTAGTTTGTGAAGTTCAGACTAGGATGGAGTAACACTCTGCATAAGTATTATAGGAACCTATTCGAGAAAGAGAAAAAGGGACTAGAATAAATATACATTTTACTTTGTGACACCGAGTATGTCTTATTTGAAGGCATTAGTTACAATGAAGGTTCACTTTATGTTTATCAAGTGCAGTGCAATTAATTTACAAGATAATCTCTTATTCCATAAAACTTCATGAGTGGTTTTGGCATTTCAACATTCAATTATCTCACTTATTAATTAATTTATTAATTTTTCACTTTGAAAGGCTCAACACATTCCTTAAAATCTCAGCATCTTGTTATTTTGCAGGTTTGGCTGGTGCGACTGCTGATGTGCATTGTTATGATGTGTTAGCCAATAGATGGTCAAGGTAAAATCTTGAAGTATGGTTATTCTATTTCTAGCCTTTTGGTTGATGACCACCACTGTATTTGCTCGTGCATATGATCATCTTTGATTGTAACTACGACTTCTGATTTTAGTCTTACAAGGTTGTCTGATGTTTGATTCTTTTACCTTTTATTGATCTTTTCTACTTATTCGTCAATATTTTCAATAACATCAACTGTGTCTATGTGATGCCAGGCTTACTCCACTAGGAGAGCCACCTTCACCGAGAGCTGCGCATGTTGCAACTACTGTGGGCACCATGGTTGTAATGCAGGTTTGGTGTTCTTATTTGAATGAAATCAATGTAACTGCCATTTTTGTTTCTGTTTTCAAATTTTAAGAAAGACTTCAAAATTCAATTTTGAAAAGAAAATAAACTACCTGAAGAAAAATTTCCCAATTGACTTCTTTCTTTTGATTTTCAGGGTGGGATTGGCCCTGCTGGTTTATCTGTCGAGGATCTTCATGTCCTGGACTTAACACAGCGACGACCACGATGGCACAGGTAAGAACAATATTATTTGTGGAGACTTTACTTATGGATGATATTATAAAGTTGATGTGTTTACTGTTGCGCAGGGTAGTTGTTCAAGGACCTGGTCCAGGTCCTCGCTATGGACATGTGATGGCTTTAGTGGGTCAGAGGTTTCTATTATGCATTGGTGGAAATGATGGTAGAGATTGCATCCTTTATGCATTGTAATTTTATATTATGAAGGCTATTATAAGTAGATCTCTTCCTGTCATTTTTTAAAAATTTCAAAGTAAACTTCAGCATCACTCTAGGGAAGAGGCCTTTAGCTGATGTTTGGGCTCTGGACACTGCTGCTAAACCATATGTGTGGAAGAAGTTGGAGCCTCAAGGTGAAGGTCCCCCTCCGTGCATGTGAGTGTTTTTCTTTTATTATTTTTATTGTCAAAATATTTTGTTCTATGTGTCATCATTGATTGGCATCTATGCCCTACAATTTAATCATGTCATTTATGTGCTTATATATTATGGCTGTTGGGACTAACATTTTTTATTGCTTGGCATATTTTAATGCCACCATTATATATATATATATATATATATATATATATATATTCTGTTTGATGGCTTTAGCTCATAATGAGCTACGGAAACTATTTCCCTTGTTTTGTTTAAGTTGTATTCTCCTACTGCTAGTATGTATTGTACTTTTAATAGGTGAAACTTTGTTTTTAACTGTGGTTCTGTATCACATCCATATTTGTGGCATTGTATGCAGTGATAGGAAGATGATGCTTAGAAAATATATATTCCATTATTCATGTGGTGGTATGTCTGAAAAATGTCTCATTGAGTCCCTTTCTTCCTAACAGGTATGCAACTGTAAGTGCACGATCTGATGGTCTTCTTTTGCTTTGTGGAGGGAGGGATGCAAATAGCGTTGTGAGTTCACTGATACCATTCTCATGAATATTGTCGTTAGCTAGCTCATGACACTTAGGCACTTATTACTAACATTAAAATTGATGAGAATTTGATGTGAGATGAAAAAAATAAAATAATATTTAATTTTTAGAATGTAAATCAATAATATTAATTGATGAGTTATTTAAATTAAGCTCAAAATATTTTCTAAAATATAATAATATGATAAATAATATTTTTAGATTTCGCAAGTTAACTATTTTAAAATTTAATTAAATTGTATCAATGATAAATAAGAATTTATTAATTTAGATTGGGGTGATTGATTTAAAATTTAACAGGTTATATCTGAGGTCTCAGAAATTAAGGATAGATATTTTGCAATTAAATCTAACAGTAATTATCTCTTAAATAGCGATATGATCACACAATTAGAGCCAAATAAATAATTTCTATGAACTCAAGAATGAGTAAGCAATTAGGTTCGATAATAACTTACACTTTTGATGAACTTTGGCTAAAGATTTAGGCAACCACTTGCAATTTTTCTTCAAACGATGAAGAATTGGGTGAAGGGCTCAAGGGCCTGTGATGTAGGTGAGTCGAGTGAATTGTGCATGGCACAAGTGGCTAGTTGACGAGCTGAGTGGCTCACACGTGGAAGCGTGTGGCGAGCAGGGGTTGGTCAAATCTTGTAGATCTAGCAAGCTAGAAGAGTTGAATCGGGAAGGCGGGCTCGACAGACGGTGGCGTGATGCAAGTTGGTTGGCGGGACATGTAGGGCATGGGGGCAGCAATAGTGGGCCGATTGTAGTTAAGGCGAGCAGACGAGCCAGGTGCAATCTCAAACGTGAGATTGGTTTGGGCCCGAGCTCTCCGGGGTGTAGTAGGGAGAAGCAGGGAGTCGTGTGGAGTCAGCAAATCAAAGGTGTGTGGTTGATGAAAGAGAGAGGCAAAGGGTTGGAACATTTTTTTTTAAGTAAAAGGATAACTAGGCTAATTAAAGTATTCTCACTTATGGCTAGCTCATTTTCTTCCTTATTCAAGATATTGATTCTCTAACCCGAATCAAGACTGACACTCAAAAAATCAAATTTCATTTCAACATAAGCTCTACTAACTATTACAATAAGAGGCGATCTCTTTATATAGAGATTCCAATACATGACAACATGTAAATAAAAGTAAATACAAAAAATAAATTTTCAAATACGATTGGTTAAATAAAAAAATACAAAATCAGACATTATGGTGATCATCTTGTCTCTCAAATCAGCTCTAAATTTTTAATTAATATTAATTAGGCAAATATGCCCTGAATCATTTCAAATTAAGCCAAATTTAAATATATAATTAGGATCTGGCAAATTTGAAAACAAGCTGTCACATTGTCCCCACTAGAATTGCTATAAAATAGAGGCTATCATATCTGTAAATTACTTGAAACAACATAATTCTGAGCTTATTTTTCACAGCTAGATAAAAGTTGTTCCCAGTATATTATTGCAAGACAAGTATATGCGGTAGTCCACTAATGGTCATTTTACTATTTTGGTTTTATTTTGCTGCAAGTTTATCATAGTGAGAAAAAAGCATGTGATATGTACATATGCTTTTCTTTTTTTTCCTCAACTATAATTAAAATGTAATTACTATGCAACTTTAGCCACTGCATTGGTGTCTATTAGATGTATCTGTTGCTTTTTGTAATGATTAGCCATTGTTTATTGAGTATCTCTATTTTTCCTATTGTTATAGCCTCTGTCCAGTGCGTATGGGCTTGCAAAACATAGGGATGGGCGTTGGGAGTGGGCTATTGCTCCTGGTGTCTCTCCTTCTCCAAGATATCAGCATGCAGCGGTGAGAGCTGCTCTTCATTTTCTTTTGATATTTTCCAACATTATAATAACATCAGCGGCATCTTTCTGTGATTTTTTGTTTAGGTGTTTGTAAATGCAAGGCTTCATGTATCGGGGGGTGCTCTTGGTGGTGGCCGCATGGTGGAAGATTCATCGAGTGTTGCGGGTGATTTTGTTATTTTTGTTTGGATTGTATGGCTGAGCAGCCATTTTTGTTTGAAAGCTTTTTTTATCAGCATGAATTTGTTGTATAGTAGCTGCTCCATTCATAAGTTGTTTTCTCAATTAATATTTCTCTAATTGAAAGATCGAGTTTATAGGATCCTTTCTGAACAATTCACATCCTACTATTTTGACAGTTGCAACATTTTGCATGTTTAATTTCATGTTACTTTGATGCTTTATGTGCATGCATGCTTTGGTAAATGTGCAAAGTTAGTTTTAAGGTTTTCCAGTAACTACTTTCCGGTGCTCATTGTTGTAATAACTGAAATGAGTGCTGGCAAGATTGTGCCACTACATCTGGTTTGCTTGATGCAGTGGTCTGCGTTTGTGGATGGCTTTTATTAGTTGCCTTTGTCACTTGATACTTGAAGGAAATCACTAATGGAAGTGTTTTATTCAAAAAATGAGGGTGCCCTCCTTCCTATATACAACATAGGTGGTGAATACAATGTGGTAACTAAAACTAAGGAGTTCTATCCTAAAAAAAATAAAACAACTAAAACTAAGGAGACTAATTTCTATGAATTTAGAATACAGACTTCTTATTATATTATAAGATGTTAATGTAATTATGGTTCGAAGAAATACTAAATTCACCATATGTGTAAATCAAAAGAATAAGGAAAAAATATTGAGAATAATATGCTCTAGCAACCTATATCATTCTCGATTCGAAGGCCTTTTCAATTGTTTGTTTCAAGCCCAAAATGTGCCCAAAATTTTTTTAAACCTTTATTTCTTAAAGATTGGTTCAAATCTTTATTTCACGTACAACACAAACTTTAATATACAAAATTAATTTTATTTCACATCCAATATATATATATATTTCAATGAAAAGCTCAATTTTATTTTACATCCTACATAAAACTCAACATTAAAATAATTTTATTTCTCATCATACACATATAATAATATATTTTCTCTTTCTAGCTTAAAAGTAACCTCCCTACCAAATGAGGGCAAAGTTTATCTTTGAAGTTACTTATTTTGTTTCAGTGCTGGACACTGCTGCTGGAGTTTGGTGTGACACAAAATCAGTGGTAACAAGTCCAAGAACAGGGAGATTTAGTGCTGATACTGCAGGAGGAGATGCTTCAGTTGAGCTTACCCGGAGATGCAGGCATGCAACTACTGCAGTTGGTCGCTTAGTTTTCATTTATGGAGGGTTACGTGGGGGTAAGGTTAAAGATTAAATGAGATATCTGAAACCTGTTTCAGATTTCGATCATGGTAGATGATTTATTTAACCCTTATTTTTGGGATTTCTTATTTGGTTTTTGACCTTTCTGAATGTCATATTTCAGCTTATGTTTCTTTCTTGTATTTGCTATGCTGTGTACTCGAAGTCCACTACACATTTTTATATGATTTTTTTAAAACTTCCAATGCGACTTCTTACTGTTGCTTTTAGAAGCTTCTAAGGTAAGTTCTTCAATAAAATAAAGGGAAATGTTGTTCTCTTTGGTATGCACTTAACCATCTTGATCCATAAATAGGACAGTTTTGGTTAATGTAAAATTATCTTTGCACTCATGAATGTGGTTCATTTCCATGTACTGAGGCACTCAATTTTTTGTGTAGTATTGATTATCTTATTCTTGAGACTTTTTGGGTTGCTATGTCATTACTTTGCAATTTATTTCATCTCTTCAAGATCAGTGTCATGATTCCCTTGTTACGGAAACCTGATTGAACTTGAAGCTCTGGAGGACATATGCCTTGTATGTATTTTTTAGTGGAAGTTAATTAAGCAGATTTACGTACATGCCACAGGCCCACAACAAATGTCTTTTACAGCATATCATTGAATTACAACACTCTCAATATACATAAATATTATGTTTTATACACTGTTGTTAGGCACCTAACTCAGACAATTGTTTTACTATATTTGAGTTCTATAACTTTGGTTAGGATGAAAGAGATCTAGCTGATCATTGATCTGAAAAGTTTTACATATTTCAAATATAGGACAAAAATGTGCATACATTGCACTATTGACTATTTTGAATTGACCAATTGTGGGAGTATTTTTTACTAGAAGAATATGAGGACATCCCATAATCATTATGCGGGAGTTGTAATATTTATGCATTGGAGTGCTTACCAGGTGAATTTTGGGACTTGGACGGTTAACATGTAAATAGGCATGCTTACTGTGACATTCATGTAAATATTGTGTGTGTTTTTGTTGGCTCTGTACAAAATTATGTTCTCAAATATGATTATCTTGCTCTTACTAGAAAGTTGATATGAGGGCTGATATTGTTTATGCCATATTTCTCATCGCTGTCATTTTTGACTACTATCTGTTTGTATTTTGGATTCCATGTTTAGGTGTGCTTCTGGATGATCTACTGGTTGCTGAAGATCTTGTTGCTACTGAGCTGACAACTGCAGCTTCTCATGCTATTGCAATTGTTCCACCTGCAAGAGTACAGTCAGAGAGATCACCTGGAAGATACATGTACTCCGAAGAAAGGACAGGGCCAGCTGCCCCTGAGTCAGTTACAGATGGTGCAGTAGTCCTTGTTAGTGCAGTTGTACCTGCTGTTAGTGGGCGCAGTCATACAGATACTAGCACTGAAAATGGTGCCATGCTTCAAAACCCAAGGTACGCTCACGAATATATTGATTTGTTATTCTGGCATGCACTGTTCATATATACGACCCTGACCTCATCCTTTAATTGTATTGAGCATATAATACAATTTGATCATCTGAAACCGAAACTGTGGGATAGTCTGGAACCAAATTGAAAACCTGATTTAATAAGCTTGACATGAACTTTTGATCGTACTGAGGGTGTCATGTGATGAAAGAATGGTTTTGTTGCAGAAGATTGACTAGAGGCCTGGAATATTTGGTTGAAAACTCAGCTGCTGAGGCTGAGGCAATAAGTGCTGCTTTAGCTGCTGCTAAGGCTCGTCAGATTAATGATGAAGCTGAGCAGCTACCTGACCATGATGGTTGCTTGAAGGCTAGTTCAGGTGGTAAGCATACGTCAGCCTTGTTGAATATTTCAGATGCTTCTATGTCAAATACTATTCCAGCACCTGGAGTTCGACTGCACCACAGGGCGGTTAGTACTGTATTATGCCTTATGAAATGGTTGACAAGTTGCTTCTCCTTTGTGGTAATTCTAAACTGAAGCTTTTCGTACTAACTTTTCAGGTTGTTGTAGCTGCAGAAACTGGTGGTGCTTTGGGTGGCATGATTAGACAACTTTCCATTGATCTATTTGAGAATGAAGGCAGGAGAGTTAGTTATGGAACTCTGGACAGTGCAACTGCAGCTAGAAAGTTATTGGATCGGCAGATGTCAATAAATAGTGTGCCCAAAAAGGTTAACAGTAAACCTAAAGGAATTTACACTTTTCTTTTGAGGACATTGCCTTGTTTGGTTCATGGCTCAAGAGACTCAAATTAATATTTCAAATTCATCACAAATTTCAATCACTTTATTTCACATTCAACATAAATTTCAACATAAAAATTCAACTTTATTTCACATCTATTACAAATTCTAACATTATGAACTTTATTTTACATTTTACACCCCTCTCAATATTCTTATTCAAAAACAACCTTCCAACTAAACGAGCCCGTAGCATTAGAATGTGTGGTTATGATAATATGAACCACTTTTTACAAATGTAGATTAGTGATAGTTGTGTATTGACAGCATATTAGTAATATTTAGTGAGCCAAAATCAAACTTGTTCTAAGTACTTAGATGTGGAGCTAGTTATTTTGATCAAAGATGACACAATAATTAAACAATATGAATGTGACATACTTTATTTGAGATTTGAATTGATGCAGATCATTGCACACCTTTTGAAACCCCGTCGATGGAAGCCACCTGTACATAGGCAATTCTTCTTGGACTGCAATGAAGTTGCAGACCTTTGTGACAATGCTGAACGGATATTTTCCAGTGAGCCTAGTGTCTTGCAAATTAAAGCTCCTGTTAAAATCTTTGGCGATTTGCATGGCCAGTTTGGGGATCTAATGCGCTTATTTGATGAATATGGTGCCCCTTCAACTGCTGGAGATATAGCGTAAGTTGTTTCAATTTTTTTTTTTAAGAAAACTTTCATGGAAGTTTTTTTACAGTGAATTTTTTTATTTGATGACTATGCATGATTTTTTTATCATGCTGAAGTTTTTTAATTCTTTTTTTCAAGAGAGAATTGCTGGTGATGACGTGATTTAATATTCTAATTTGCATGAAATTTCTTTACCATTTGCTATGATGTTTTAGAATTATATTTTAGGTTAACCTATGTCAAAATCTACCTCGGTATCAAACTCTCATGTTCTTATTTATGATTGAGTTGTGAATTTCTTGATAATTTTTTGATATTGCATTTTATAAATTTTACAGATGTAGCACATTTTTGCTCTTGTTAAGCAAAGTAACAAACAACCAATTATGTCTTATGTTGCCATTCTTTTATGAAGTTGGTTCCAATGTGTGAACTTTTTCAGTGAAGGAACACCGGGCTGTCATTGAGCCGAGTACGAGTAGTTAGCCTTAGCTTCAATTTCAAGTTGGGTTTGGTTCAAGTTAATTAATTTTTTTTGGATTGCAAAATGATTTTTGAGTTGAATTCAGCATTTTCTTGCTTTATTTCTTGAATTAAATGCATTATATGTTATACATATTGCAAATAATACTATAAATTAAATTTTTATGTGAAGTACATATAGTTTTATCTTGAGCCGTTTAAGATATACCCCAATAACACATGCATATATGATATACATAAAATAACTTATAATATATATATATATATTGTGAAAACCTGAAAACATATCCTTAGTTTGTCTTGAGTTGTTCTCAAGTTGAATGGATTTCATGTTGAGCAACTTAACTTTGATAAAAAATCGTGTTGATCTCTAATCAAGTTAAATTCTAGAATTTATCGAGCAAGTTTGTGTTTTGAACATAATTGCCAAGGAAGGTGTTATTAGTAAAAAGAAAATTTTCTTTAAGTAATATTTTCTTTACACATGACATTTACTATAAAATATAAGAATGAATCTGTAGGATTGATTTTTGTAGGATGCGTCCAGTTTGGTATAGTAATTCTTGCTGGTAGTATTAGTTTAAATGAAAATTATGAATGTGTCTTATTTGAAGATGTGTACTGATGTTTGGGTATCTTTTGTTGCCTTGGCCCATTACAAGTTGTTCTCTTTTTTGTTCCCTGAAATTCTTTTTTTCCTTGAAATTCATTCTGCTTTTTTGAATCGGAGACAACATAGCACTCACGCTGTTTCCGCCTTTCTGCATTTCAGTTACATTGATTATCTCTTCCTAGGTGATTATGTTGATCGAGGCCAGCATAGTTTGGAAACTATTACTCTTCTTCTTGCTTTAAAGGTATTGCTTTGGTTGAATGAAAAAGCTCTATTGCTTTGGTTGAATGAAAAAGCTCTTTAGTCAGGCCACAGGTCTACAGATGGAAAGACTTCATTTTCCCATCCATTAGATTTTGTCCAAGGTTACTCCTTGTTTGAAATTTGATATGCGGATTGGAGATAACAAACTAATGAAAGTTTATGGTGGTTTCTATTATGCAGCTAATGTCAATAAATGATCAGAAATAGATCATAATTGTGACTTTTTCTACTGAAAAATTAATAACTTTGAACTTTTCCAAATACCTAGATGGGTACTCATGTGAATTCTTTCTTTAAATTGTGTTACTTTTATACAATACTTAGTATGCTACGTAAAATAATTAAACCTTAATTAACAAAGTTTTGAGCATGATTTATTGACAGTACTGTGTTATTTGAATTTGATGATTTGATTCCGAAGTAGTTTCAAAGTTCTATGTTAAAGTAATATAGAAAGAAAAAGGTTTAGGGAAAGGTTGTGTTTCATATTTGTGGGATTAGAACCGCAATTACCCTTGCAATTATGAAGATGTTTACTCTATGTGTACCTCTATTGATTTAAGTTAATGGTGCAGGTTGAATATCCCCATAATGTCCACTTGATTCGTGGAAACCATGAGGCAGCGGATATCAATGCCTTATTTGGTTTCAGAATTGAATGCATTGAGCGACTGGTATTAAAATGACTTTTTTTAGTTTATTCTCATATATCTTTATTCATGGGGGGCATTTTATTTGATATTATTGTGATGTTATATCATATTATTTAGATAAATTAATTATTTGGTTTCAGGACATGTTTAAGTAACATAGAAAAGAACTACATAATTTCAACTCTAGAATGACATTTAGATGCCACCGAAAATTGGGTGACATCTAGGTGCATTCTATGGTATCAGAGAAAGGTGAGGTAGGATGATTTAAGAAGATTAATTTGGGGATAGCAAAAATGAATTAATAACAATGTAATCTTTTAATAGAATGATATAGAATCGAACAAACAATAATTCATAGATAACATTCACATTTGCATAAAACTCCATCTAGCAAACCATGCGCCGCCTTAGTAAATTATACCTTGCATTTTGTTAACTTTTGGCGATTGTGCATGGAATCAGGGAGAGCGAGATGGAATCTGGGCTTGGCTTCGTATTAATAGATTATTTAATTGGCTTCCATTGGCTGCAATTATTGAGAAGAAAATTCTTTGCATGCATGGTGGCATTGGGCGGTCCATAAACAGTGTAGAACAGATAGAGAATCTACAACGTCCAATTGCAATGGAAGCTGGATCAGTGATTCTCATGGATCTTTTGTGGTTAATCCTTGGCTGCTATACTTGTTTCTGAGTTCTTTTATTTCCTAGCATATTTTAAAAGCATTTATGTTTTCTTCTCTGTGCAGGTCTGACCCAACAGAAAATGATAGCGTTGAAGGTTTAAGGCCAAATGCTAGAGGCCCTGGTCTTGTTACATTTGGGGTCATTCTTCTGCACTTCCAATGCGTTACCTTTGACTTCTATTTTGATATTATGGTTAAAGATGACTTAGAAAATCAGTTTGATATTTGTATAGGGATTTATGCATATGTCACACTCAAAGTTATCCTTATCACTCATTTAACCCCTAAAATGTTTACACATGTCATCCCTAACTTGGATAAATAATTACAGTTCATACTCAAAGTTTATATCTATCAAAACCCTTTATTTGAAAGTGAATTATAATTATTCATCAAAGATGTGGTTGAAAGATGTAATAAATACATCTTTTAGAGTGTGATGGATGTAAATTGAAGATAAATTGTAATTATTTATCGAAGTTGGGGTTGAAATCCATTTAGTATATTTACTTTGACCTTCACCATTGGCTTTTTACTCCCTTTCTAAAATGGCAACCTTTTTCTAATGTAGCCTGACCGTGTTATGGAGTTCTGCAACAGTAATGACCTACAGCTGATAGTACGTGCTCATGAATGTGTTATGGATGGTTTTGAGCGTTTTGCTCAAGGACACTTGATAACGCTTTTCTCTGCAACCAACTATTGTGGTTAGATTTCTATTCCTCTCCTTTCTTTTAATATAAAGAGCATGCCTAGAGAATGAAGAAGAGACAGAAGAGAGGAAGAGGGAGAAGCAGAAAGGGACTGATGCAGAGGACAAAAATATGTATTCTGTTTTAATTCTGATCGAATATCTAACCTTCTGTGTTTAGTAAAAGTTAAGCTGCTTAAATCATCTTTGCATCCAAATGGTTTTGTATGTTTTTAAGTTAAGCTGCTTAATTCAAAATGCATCTATACCTTAAGCTTCTCTACTTGCTTAAGCTGATTAAATGATGATTTAAGCAGATACTATAAGCTATCTAGGAGATGGCTAAGTGTAAGCAGCTTAAAATGTTAAGTTGCTTAAATAACTAAATCTTTTAAGAATGCTTTAGAATTGTATATAAGAGTTTGCCTATCATCAAACTGTTAAAAAATAGAAATCCAAAATTAGTTAATTCATCATTCGTCCAACTAATTTAAATAAATATTTGCTGAAATAAATCTAAACATCCAAATAAAAGGAAAAAGTTCTTGAATCTTAGCTCTGCATCAATAGTGCACATGTATGATACTATGTCTTTGGTAGTCTTATTGTTACATAAGAAACGAGCATTCATCGCCCACTATGCTTTCTAATCCTAAATGTTGCTATACTTGCAGGTACTGCAAACAATGCAGGGGCCATCTTAGTTTTGGGGAGAGATCTCGTGGTCGTACCAAAACTTATTCATCCGCTGCCACCTGCTATTAGTTCACTCGAAACATCACCAGGTCATTACAATGACACATGGATGCAGGTATCTTGCCTTTAATAGTGGATGATCTTAGGGTTGTATAATAGTTGCCGAATTCCAAAGACAAATGAGATATTGACACTTATGATTCAATTTCACGATCTCAGGAGCTTAATGTAAATAGACCTCCGACGCCAACCCGTGGTCGCCCACAAGTGGCTGATGATCAAGAATCTGATGCCTGGATACCATAACTATCCTTTTATCTCCCCACCCACCCCACATGACGTTTGTATATTGGAGGAATTACATGCACACTCTCAAATTCTTTCAGAATGATTCATTTTACCTGCAAATTTTTATATTATGCTTGGATCCTCAACTCCCATATACACAACAAACCAATCTCCCCCTTTTTTATAAGAGTTTGGTCTGTTGTGTTTTTTGGGGTAGGTATCATACTAAAATATTGAGAGTAAAACGTGTAATTCAGAAAGAATTTCTGCCTGGGCATGTAAATTTCAACACAATACTGATCCTTTGTATATTTGTTTCCATTGACATGATTGGCTTATATACCTGGCTCCGGCGAAGGTTGAGGTGCTCATCTTGTCCAAGGACCCCTGACCTCGCTGTAGTGGTTAAAAGACTTCGGGTTTGGGAAACAGAAACTCCTACGAAGAAGAGCTACTTTTCCCATGGTACCACAATTGATCCAGAGAAGTTAGCGAGTTCGCAAGACAAATGTATTTGGGATCTCAGCGGATGAATGTTGGCTGAGTCTTCCTAAGTTCACCTGTGTATCTCCATTTCTTCAAGATAGGTGTTTATATGATGGTTTGGTGGGCTACTGTAAAGGGTATTCTTTTTATTCCCCATTTTCAATTTTTTTTTTCTTCGCTTGCTTCTTTTAGTTCTCATATTCTCATGGAATTTATGACCTTCACTGAGTTGTTTGCAGCCAGTGTTGCCTCGTAGACAAATGGTAATCTGCATCCCATTTTCTCTTGTAACTTCTACTTTACTGCTATGTAAATGCCAAGTTTTCTATGTGCATATCATTTTTTTTAACAGGGCTCAATATTATTGTCATGTTATGTTATGTTATTTGAAGAAATCAATTATTTGGTTGATCATATGTTTAGATTTACATCATCCATCGTCAAAGAGATGAGGTTGGATTGATTTTCTAAAAGAGAAGGGGATGGGGAGAGATTAGCGAGAGAGTTAGTTTAGTTTGGGATAACAAAAGTAAATGACATTGAACCAAATAAATAAGTTATTAAGAAATAATATAGATATTTTGATGATATTGATATTTAAATAATATGGACATTTAAATATTATTGAACCAAATGCCTGGTAAAGTGTTTCTTAAAATAGGATGTAATTTGTCTGGGGTGGTAAGTTTTTTAGGTTTAGTTGGTTGAGTTATATTGAAAAGGGTTTGGTGAAAAAGCAGAAAAAAAGCTTGATTCAGGGAATATTCGACTTGTAGGTTGCCCTGCTAGATGTTTGTTTGTCAAGGCTAGCAAGTCTTTTGTTGTAATTTAATGCAGTTTACATCAATATTGTCATGTATAACTTAATTGTTGTTGAAAAGAAATGATAGAAAAATATTCTTTTCAGTACCTTTTATATTTGTATGATGTCACCAGCTGCTTGAATCTAACTGCATTACTTAAAATTTCATCCATTATTCTTAACAAAGATACAGAAAACTGCAATTCTAACATCATGATCAGCTTATTCTCATTAGAACATTTGCGACTCTATACTGTTTGATGTGCTATATGTAAAATAGTGTGCAAATATATGTAATCTATAGAGTGCTTTTTTTTTCTAGAGCAGAAAGTAAGCTATGCTTCCTGGCTTTCATTAGGAACACTTAAAACTATCTGTTTGTGTCAAGTGATGGTTCAATGCCAGTTGTTCGGGCAGCATCTCGGTCAACCCAGTCATTAAGTTAAGAGAGGAACCCGACTCAATAAGTCACTCATTTACTCGTCACCGTCTTTTCCGATTCAATCTAGCATTGCCTGATACATTGGAAGACTGTCTTATATACTACTCGGCCTATTAATCAGGAAACACTCTTGGTCTCTTCTGAGGGCCACCCTCAATTCTCATTGGCAACCCCTGATTGATTACAAGTGTCTATTAGCAGTCAATTCAGCTGGCATCATTACATTCTCTTTCTAATATGAGAACATCTGATTATTATCAGCCCCTAAATCCTAATAGATTTTGATAGATCATGGAATGCATAGCATTACCTCAGAGCTAGTGGGTGCATATTCTATAAGAGTGACATACGATCTGTCTCTTCATGGTCTCTATGATTCCCATGATCTTCTCTTATAAAATAGTGGGTATCGTGTGGAGATTCGCAGCACCTCATCTAGATCTTACACATGGAGAGACGCGGAGCGGTGAAGTGGTGCGATCCAATGGCGGGAGTTTGGCGAAAGATGCGGACCGTCTTATTCGAAGATTGTTCGACAGCAACTACCTTTTGGGGATACTGCATTGAACAACCCAGCGAAAGCCGTACTCAACTTAAATGCTTCACATGGTCTTCACACTTGACAAGGCACTTGGCCTTGCCTTCGTACAGTTACGTTAGTTCAACATTCAATTCTCCCCATTAAAGATTTTCATTCGAGCCATCCATGAAAATATGGGTAATGTACTTTCACAAGCTTCGATATGACGCAACGACAAAATCTTCTTCTATAAAAGCTTCTCGATTAAGGAGAATGAGATCATTTTTTTTTTAGTTCATTTATTGCACACCTAACTCTCCCCCGTACCCTCTTCAACTAGAGCTTCCCGAGGTGTTCTCACTAATTGTACAATTCTTTTTTTTTCTAGAGGAAGTTTCTTAAGACACTTGGGAATCGGGCGTTGTGGTTTTCTATCTCTCAGTTTTCACGTCAAAAAATCCCTTTGCTTCCTTTTTTCATCTCGCACAATTTCTTATGTCAACAGGGTGCATCGGAGAGGTGAAAGATGTTTTGGTCCAAAAGTCAGCCACTGAAATAAAGATCCAACTTTCTGAGTTCTTGCTTGGGAATTTGGAGAGTATTTTTTTTTTTGTAACAAATGTGTTGTGCAGCTTGGCACTAAAAAAACTCTGTTAAGGCAGTGAAAAAACCTTTCAATCACAATTATTATCAAAATAAAAAATTTACTGATTTTTTTTTGAATGAGATACAATTATATATAGATTTCTCTTTAAACACCCATTTAAATCGTATAGGAATATGAAATTAGTGTCTTTAAACATTCATATCGAGCCATATAAAAATGCTACAACTCTCTTCTCCTTATAATAATTTTCTCTCTAAAGTTTGCCATGACATATCTTCCGTGCTTCACACACGATATTCTCAAAATAATCTCTTCTTAAAATAAAATTGAGAATTAGACCAATGACAATATGGCTAAAATATTTTAAGTATAAAGATGTGTATAGCGAGTGTGACTCTTTTATGGCAGTTTGTCCACATTTTTTTTTCTAGAATATTACTTCTAGAATCTAAACATTACTTTACTGCCACTATATTACAGCGCAAATGTCAAGTTATTATCTATTTTCAGTATAGCCTCACGTTTTTATCTCTTCAAATTTTCCACTCTCTCTGTTTGGTAATAAGAAAAAAAAAAAATTTGGTTAAAATTTTTAGTTATTTTTGAAAAATATGTATAATGTGAAATAAAGTAAGTTGGTATATTAAAAATTGTATTGGATGTGAAATAAAGTGATTGTTTAATGTTAAAATTTATGTGAGATGAGATATAAAATAAATTTTTATGTTTTTTTAAAATAAATTTAAGATTTTGATCATGACTAATTTTAATCATAATTTTTAGTTTATTGTCAAACAAGGCCACTGTCTACCTTGGTCTAATTTTATTACAACTGAACCCTTTTGATTAAATTTAAACATTTTGAAATTTCATTTCAACTTAATCTTGTAATTAATTCAAAACTAACATATTTCACTTATTTAAGAGTTAAATCCAATCATCACTAAACATATTTTCATAGCAACAAAACAAAGGAATTTTTAATAATTAAAAATCAAAGTGGCACATTATCGCTCAGTGCCAAGAGTTTTTTTTATGAGCCGCACGTATTCATACTACTAAATTTGTGCCAGGTACTCAATTATTTATATTTATTTAGATTATATGTTACACAAAATTAAACTTAATATATAAATATATTTTAAATTTTTTTGAATAATATGACATACAGAAGTTATAATTATTTTTAATTATTTATGAAATTTAATAGTTGTAAGTTGAGTTTAGGGTATAATAGCACTCAAATTTACGTCTTTAAAATTTTAAAATCTAAATTTCTAAATTTA
Source organism: Apostasia ramifera (assembly GCA_019297695.1). Classification (NCBI taxonomy): domain Eukaryota; kingdom Viridiplantae; phylum Streptophyta; class Magnoliopsida; order Asparagales; family Orchidaceae; genus Apostasia; species Apostasia ramifera. Next base: position 35,272 of record JAEMOT010003396.1, on the reverse strand, counting down.
AAAATTTTTATTATTAAATTTTTATAAAATTATAATTATATGTTCTCTCTCTGATCGAGGTAGGAAAAGATAGAGAATATAACTGAAAATTTAATAATTAAAAATTTTAAAAAATATTTAGATATTAAAATTTTAAAAATCAAAAAATTAGATATTAAAATTTGGAAAATATGTACGTGAGTGTTATTATATTTTGAATTTGAGAACCTAGATGTAATTTACCTTAATTCTAAATATTTATACAAATTTAGAAAAGCGCCGCCCCTCGTTTTGATTCCGCCACGTAAAACGACTCGAGGCCCCAGCCCCGTCCTCCAAATCCACTTATCTGAGGGCTGCTCTCGCTCCAGAAATGAAGACCGCACACGGTGAGAGCCCGGCTTTCTCCTGCAGAACTCAGCGTCAAGGAGAACAATGCAAAACGGAAGCGTCGATTCTTTCCCCTCGCGGCAGAATTTAAGCTTCTAGTTCGAGATCCATGGCTGATTCCCGGTGTCTCAGCGTCAGTATCTACATTGATTACGAGTTTGTCGTTGTTCTTTACTGACTCAAGCACTCCGTTGATGTCAGGGAGGCGCGGCTTGCCGTTGGATCTGCGCGTCAAGTGATCATCGTCGCGGTTTTTCTGGCATTCGACGTCGATTCTCCGAAATCCCCTTCTTCCATCGATGGAATGGGAAGGAGTTTTCCTCTTCTGCCGCGTCTCGGGGTTGCTGCCGGGTAAGGTTTGTGCCTGTAGGCGTGCCTGGGGCTTTCGGCTTGCGGTGGAGTCGAGGGAGGTTTGATTTGGAGGGTTGTCAGCGTATGGCTCGAAGTGGTTTTCGGATTTGCGCTGGGATTGATGTGGCAAGCGCGGTTGATGTGATTAATGATTTGGGGTTCGATACACTTACCTTCTTGGTTGTGACTGTGGTGGTTGTGCCAGCTTTCAGGTTTATCAGGGCAAGTCCGGTGAGTTTTTTTTTTGCGATTTTACCCTTGGGTATCACAACTTCCAGCACCGTATTTGAAAATTGTGATGATAGTGTAATTCAAACCTAAGACTTTTTGGTACTTTAGCAAGTTCCTTTTCTACTGGGCTAGAAAAACACCATGGTGAGTCCTTTAGTTGGACTATTACACCTATAGTTTTGTTACCATTTGAATTAGCTGTTTCTCTGTTCTAGATGATTAGCCTCTCCACATAACCTTCTGTTGGGGTTATACCCTCCTGTGGAGGATTAGCTGACCTCGGGACTGAGTCTCACAATGAGAGACATCTGACTGGTATGTTTTCCCTTGAATGAGGATATCTTCACGAACAAAGTCCTTCCTCAGGGAACGTGGTCCTTGGGGTGGAACATGACTCGAATGAAGAGAAGTTCAACATTGTGAAGGCATTTCTCCATCGATGTGAAGGAATTCCTCGATCTTAGGGTGGGTGTTCTTTGAAGAAGGGATTCTCTATGAAGGCTCTCATTTGTGGACAAAAAGTTGGCCGTTTGGAGAATTTTTGAGAATAGATCCCTCTAAAATTGAGTGAATATTACTTGCAACACAATGAGTCAATTTTGCTATATCTAGGTTTCAACTCCCTAATTGTTATCTATAAATTGGACATTTGGGGCATTATGCCAAGTGATCGACAGTTGATAGTAACATCCACTATCGGCATCGGTAGTCCAGTAAGTTTGGAAGTGGTACAAAGCTTCTGAACAACATTCATACCCAGAAGCCTTCTTGTGATTAAAATGATGAAGAGAAATAGCAAGGAGAGTCTTCCACAGAGATTGTGTCTTTCCTTTTTGTATCCACCTATCTGTAGGTAAAGAAGTTTGGTTGTAATCATTTGGAGAGTCTATGAGAACAAAAATAAAGTCATTGTACCATGTTTAGTGGAAACTTACCTAAAATTTGGCATTCATGTGTTCAAGTTTCCCATGTTATATTTGTGCTCCTTTATGTTTCTATGTTGTTTTTTTTTCTTAAGTCCAATGGGAGGCTTGTGCCTTTGCTCACTCAGAAGACGTCCACTAGCGAGTAGTTTCAGAGCGTACCAAATTGGGTTATTCTAGAAGGTGATGATGGAATTGACGAATAGTAGAATGGTCAACTCCAACGGCAACAACTAGAACTTCTCGAAGCATCGGGATGGTGGATTTCCTTCTATGCAAGTTCCTTTATGTAATTTGATCGGGTAACTTTAAGAAGCCCGAGAAGTTGAGGGAGTGCGAGCGGGAATAGCTTGATCTTAAGCCACTTATCACATTAGAGAGTGGTTGGATGGTAACATGCTTTGAATGGTGTTGTAGAAACTTCTTCTTATTCTTTGTAGAATTTAGAATGCCTTTATGAGAGGAAAACAATTTGGAATAAGACTTCCTTGATACAAAAGCTTGTTAATTTGAACTATCGATAAGGTGTTTGTTTCATCACCGAGCACCGCAGGGAAGTACAAAGCATCATTAACCAACTCTCCTATATAAGATGTTTCTCAATGACAAGTTGCAGGCTCTACTTCTATAAAGCTAACTATTAGAAAGCTAGGATGCTCTTGTTGTATCCCTTAGGAATTCAGCAATTGATGGCACGATCACAATGAACCTCATTAAAATGAGTCTTCTGATTGAGGAAACTAGGAGAAAGTTAGTAGATGTATTGGGCTCAGAGGTTTGGGTATCCAAGAAAGGAGAATAGATTAACTGAGGGAAGTCCTCAATGATTAATGACGAAAAGTGCTATTAATGTGGTAAACCGGTTCATTTGAAAAGGGGTTGCTAGAAGATGAAGCGAGATCAAAAGATAAGAGATGAGAAACCTTTTTTTTTTGAAGGTACTTCTGTAGCAGTAGAGGATAAGTACCTCATTCTTTTTGCATGTGGTGAAGAAGAAGTGTGCCTAGCTTGCTAACACGTGCTACGGGTTATTGACTTCAGGACGTCACACCATGTAGTCGTAAGGAAGGAGTTGTTCTCGTCATTCATCCTAGAGACTTCAACATTATGAAGATGCTCGATGATGGGGTACCAAAAATAGTTAGTGCTAGGGACATGAAGATAAAACTAGCTTGGGATGCAAGCTAAGGTTGAGAGACTTGGGGCATGTGCTAGATTGGTTGAACTTGATCTCAATTAGATTGCTCAACGACAAGGGCTACATTAGCACCTTTAGTAAAGGCTGTGAAAGCTTGTCAAAGAGTCACTTGTCATAGCTAGCAGAATCAAGTGTTGTTCCATCTATAAGAGGATGCCCATGGTGTGCAAATTCTTGATAGGGTGGAGAGAGAAGAACTCACAAAAGTTGTGTGGCATAAGAGGCTAGGTCACATTGGTGAGAGCAGCCTGAAAATTTTGGTGAAGAACCCAGTGTCATCTTTGAAGTGTAGCTTTAAAAAAGTGTGTGTAATATCTTGTAGGAAACTAGAAAAAAGCTCTTTTCATGAAATTGTCATCTTGTTGGAAAGTTCACATCCCATAGAAAGATTTTATTTAAATGTTTGTGAAGTGGGAAGTAGATTGCTTTGCGAAGCCATCTATTTTATTACCTTCATAGAAACTTTGTCGGGAGGCTACCTAGGATTATCCCTTGAAGTCATGAAACCATGTGCTTGAAACCTTCAAAGAATTTCATGCTATGCTCAAGCGAGAGACATGGAGGCTTTTTAAGTGCATCCTAATTGATAATAGAGGCGAGTTTTGAGGGTCTTTGCTCAGGTACTACATAAGTCATGAGATCCATCACAAAACCAAAGTCATCTCCTCAGAATGGCATTCCAGAGAGGATGACCTGCATATTGTGGAGTAGATTTGATGCCTATTGCTGCATTTGAATCTATTGAAGTTATTTTGAATATAGTTAATGATGGCAATCATGATGTAATAACTTGATCACCAAGCATTCCTCTAATGACTATCCCGAGGAAGGTTTAGAGAGGAAAGGAGATTTCTTTTAGACATTTGAGGGCGTTTAGTTGTCAGGCATTGGCAAAGATCGACACGAAGGTAAATGAGTGCTTCTTCTTGGCTACTTATGGAAAGAGTTTGTATACAGGTTGTAGGACTCGAAAGACAACAACAAGATCATGAAGTGCCAAGATGTTTGCTTTGAGGATCAGATCTTTGCTGACATGAAGGAGCACACTTCCTCTTTGTTTATAGTTGAAGAAGAAGAAGAAGATCCTCTAATGACTATCCCGAGGAAGGTTTAGAGAGTAAAGGAGATTTCTTTTAGACATTTGAGGGCGTTTAGTTGTCAGGCATTGGCAAAGATCGACACGAAGGTAAATGAGTGCTTCTTCTTGGCTACTTATGGAAAGAGTTTGTATACAGGTTGTAGGACTCGAAAGACAACAACAAGATCATGAAGTGCCAAGATGTTTGCTTTGAGGATTAGATCTTTGCTGACATGAAGGAGCACACTTCCTCTTTGTTTATAGTTGAAGAAGAAGAAGAAGAAGAAGAAGATGTAGCTCCAGCTGGTCAAGCTGATAAGGGAGATGAAGATGTAGCTAAATACAAATTTTGGGGTCCCATCCGATTATAAAAACAAGGTAGACACGAGGATGACATTGAAGTTTTCAAGAAGTAGTCTTCTTAAAGGCTCCCAGTCGAAGCCATGAGAAGGTTTTTGAGGCAGAGCCATTGTTCAACAAGGTATCCAATTGACTATCATGTGGACCTGAATGCATCGAGGAAGCATTTATGGACAAAGATAATGGCCAATTTGGAAGCTATGCAAGATGACATAGCATCCTTATGTATGAACCACACCTATGACTTGGGTGAGTTACGTAATTGGAGAAAGCTCTTCAGAACAAATGGGTCTCATGCTATAGATAAAAAATTCATGACCAAGGTTTAAAGTAATGCCAATCATGAAAAGCTTTTGATCAAGTAATACTCGATCTAATCTCAACCTTACAGTAGGTTGAGTAGTAGATGCAATAACAACATTCTTTTTTGGGGAGTGGAGAGAAGAGATATACATTACGCAACCCAAAGCCTTTGAAAGCAAATGAAAACAGCACCATGTTTGCCGTCTGAAAAAGAGCTTGTATGGACTGAAGCAAGCTCCACGACAATAGTATAAGGATTTCAATGTGTTCATAATTTAGTAAAAGTATAGGAGAGCTGCCTTATACCTTTGTGTTTACGTCGAATACACTGATGGGGAAGATTGCTTTATTGGAGTAAATGATGATTGTTGGGAAAGATATTGAAAAATCAAGTTATTAAAGGCTAAGGCTGCATTTTGGAAAGTTTTTTGATGGAAAAAAAACATTTTTTCATACAGCTGAAAGCTAAAATTTGTCTTTGGCAAAATAACTTTTGAAGACATTTCAACTTTTAAGTAGCTAAAAAAATAGTTTTTTGAAAAAATGCTTTTGCTGTCAAGAAGAGTGAGCGCTTTAGATACCTTGGATCAATTATATAAAATGATGGCGAAATAGATAATGACGTTATTAGCAGGATTCAAGCAGGATGGGTAAAATGGAGAAATGCTTCTGGTGTGTTGCGCGATAGAAACATCCCATCCAGAATCAATGGTAAATTTTATAAAACTGTAGTAAGACCAGCGATGATATATGGTGCTGAATGCTGGCCTGCAAAGAGGAAACATACAAATAAAATAAATGTTGCAGAAATGAGGATGTTAAGGTGGATGTGTGGATATACACGAAAGAATAGAATGAGAAATGAGTATATCCGAAAGAAAGTTGGTGTTGCACCAATTGAGGATAAACTTAGAGAAAGTCGGCTTAGATGGTTTGCACATCTAAATCGTAGGCCGATTGAAACTCTAGTTAGAAAAATTGAATTATTGAATTTTGCCCATGTACAAAGAGGAAGAGGGAGACCAAAGAAGACATGACAAGAAACTATAAGGAGTGATCTTAGTTACTTAAACTTAGATAAGAATTTGGTAACTGATAGAGCGCAATAGAAACAAAGGATTCATTTAATGCAGCCTTAGCCTCAAAGTTTGCAAGTGAGTTTGGATTTCACAAAGCAGTGACTGGATAGATGTTAGGAGTGCAGCTATATTATATATAAGGCTCTATTGATTCTGAGGAATATCCAAACAAATACTTCCATCTGCATAGGCTTTAGAATGAAATATCTAAGAAACAAATCGAACTGTTAATGACTTATTTGAATAATCTTCTATGAATTAAAAGTATTAGTTTGAATGTACCTCCATCTCAATGAATATCATCAAGGCCAAAAATGACCGCATGCCATAGCATCATGTTATTATCCTAAGGAGTGCCACTAATGCCAGCAATAGGGTCTTGCTGTAATCTTTTAAAGTCTCATCAATCTTTTCCTTGTAGGGGTTCACATCCTTAATACCTACAATTTTAATAAGACAAGAAACTAGGATCCTTCTAGTATAACCACCTGAAAAGCTTCACTTAGGTTTTGGCCCTCAGAGTTATCAAATGTCGAATGAGATCAGAGAAAATCTAGTAAAGTAAGTGATGAAGATGAAGACGTCGAAATGGGAAGCAAAAGCTTTAAAAGCTCATTACAAACAAATAATGTCAAAAATCATCTAAAAAATTTAAGAAGCAAATAATTTCAGAAGTATTAAGTGTTCTGCTAAATAAACAATGTGATTGCTAATAACACTTTCAGACTATCAAAATATTCAGCTTAAAAAAAAGGTAATGTAAAATGTTGAGTTAGAAAGCTAATATGTCATAAGGAATAGCCATCCAATCTAACCACTAAAACACATATTAGTCATAGAGACATAATGAATATAAGATCTTAGAGACACAATAAACATAAGATCATAGAGATACAATGAACATAAATTAATAAAATAATAAACTTGACTTAAAATAAATATGATAAATTTTTAATACTAGAAATATTTCAATCTTCCTCTTCATTGTTCGCAATCTCCAGATCCTAAAAGAAAAATGACAAAAAAATATTTAAAAAGTGCAATCAAATTTAAGAAAATTAAAATAATAACAATTAGTTAATCACTCTTACCTCAATAGGATTACAATATCATTGACTTGTTTGATCGAGAAGAACCACATATTTGGCAGCAATTTTCTGAAACTTTATCACCCCAAAATAACATACAGTCATTAGGACATACATGAATTTTCATATAACCAAGATCAAATACTTTCATAATTTTCTTAACTTGATAAGTATTTTTAGGGAGTGCAGAACCATCAGGAAGAGCTTCAATTAATAGTTCTAATAACATATCAAATGATTTTGATGTCAACAAATTCAAACATTTGATACGATATAAATGCAACAGAAATGATAATTTCGAGAATAGTTTGCACCCAGAATATAATTCTGTCTTTGCATCTGCTATCAATTTTTCAGAAAATGTATGATGTTCTTCAACAATTTGTTCACTATGGTGCTCATATGTTGATTGTCCAACCCTATCTAAACCATCATCTGATTGACTAGTTTGAGCATGAGGAACAAAGACATCTTCAAATAAACCATTCAAATTATCCCTTCCAATTTCATTTGACTCATTTTGAAGAGTGACTTGTTCATGTATCATTTCAATATTATGTTCTTCATTGCATTCATTCAGTAATGAAACATGATTCTCCCTATGACTATTCCATATTGTATACTCACGACAAATTCCTTTTATCATTAAGTGATCCTTAACTTCTTCATATGATTTAAAATATCTATTAATGCATGAACTACAAGGGCATAAGATTTTTCCTGATATTGATGGCCTGAGAAATGCAAAGTCAAGAAAACTGTTAACCCCATCTATGTACTCTTGAGTCCAACGTGGTTGTGACATCCAACTCTTATCCATCTGAAAAAAATTGCATGCATATTTGATAAATATTTAAGAAAAATATCTCCTTAGCATATTTTAAAAATTACATCACACTTCATATAACAGATATTGAAATAATAGCTATAATTAATACCACATGATAAAAGAAGAATGACCCAAATATATATAGAAAATAAAACAAAAAATTGACTTAAAAAATAGTCAATTAAACTTTAATTTGGATTTCAATTGAATAACTCTATTCTTAATTATGTATATTGATGCATAGTAATGACTCTAACAAGTAACCAAAATAATAATAAATTCTATCATAAACAATAGGATGATCTAACAATATTCAAAATGTATATATCATTGCATCTTAGTAAGATTAAAAAAATAAGTCAAAGATGATCAGTTTCAATAACAATGCTAGAAAATGCGAGCTAAAGAAAGTTTGTATTTAATTTTGTTCTTCTAATAACTTTTCATTTCTGACACAATTGTATGCAATATTATACACTAATTAATTTCATCTTCTAACACAGATTAGACCAGTACATACTCTAAAATTCATTAAGAATTCAAGCTAATTTGCGTTATACAAACAAAAAATTTAATATTTTAATTTTTGACATTGTTTCCTCTTTCTAAATTTCATGTAACGAAGTCCCTATATAAAGTCCTCTGGTTATTGCATGAGTTTACTGATGATTAATAAAATTGAGCTTGAATGAATACTTGATGTGAGTGACAGCATATCTGAAAGGGTCGGGATCTTAAAATGAGAATTTCAAAAACCTAATTATAGTTTTTTGATAGGAGAAAGAGAGGGATAAAAGACCACAAAAACCCTAACTAACTCTAGACACCATCTTCCACATCATTCAACATCAAGCTCACTACAATTGCTTCCCCATTCCTCAGCTTTTATGTGCTGCCTATGACTGCCTACATCATGGCTTCACGCCATCATCTTCTTGCTACCACTTAAATCCCGAGAGCAGCATGGAATCCCACTAATATTTTCATTGATGCTGCCAACCCTCTCTTTCTTGACGTCATCCTCCTTCACTTAAAGGACACCAACAGCAAGCTACTCGCCGTAGTGCATAGTGGAATCACATCATCATCAAAACAAAACTTTAAAAAATAGATATTTGCTAACATCATCATCTAGGAAATTAACAGGTGTAGTTTTTTCTTAAAATTTGGTTATTATGCTTGATTGAGATTAAATTAGAATTACTTATCACTTGAGAGCATTCGACGTAGCTTTGTTTGGGAGAGCTAAATTTAATAAAATTGAATTCTATTGGAAATTAATTTGAGTGATCCTATTGGAAATTAATTTTGCCAGGGACATCTGATTATGGTAAAAAGTGGTCTAGGTTATAGAATAAAAAAGAAAAATAGAATGGAGAATTTATACGTGAGTTAATGCCCAGCAATAGCAAACACACTATGAATTTAAAAAGCATTTTATTATATTTAGGACAGGTCTACAAAATTGAATAAGTTTTCTCATAATGAAGAATTCCTAAAGCTACCCTTTCATTTATAGTAAATGATCAAAAGAGGCCTGTGAGTAGTGAAACCTATGAATTTAATGTTTATTTTGCTTTCATTTTCATTTGGTTTTCAGTTTTCAAAGGCGTATAAAGTTTTTCATGAGCTAGCTGTAGGTTAACAGGGTTTTTTTGATGCTATCTAGAAAATGGAACCAAATATTGAGCAAGAAGAATGTGTGCCCCTAGCACTTTAGTGGAGCATGTTCTGTAGAACCAGAGGCAGATTAGTAGTAAAATTTTGAACAAACAATACAGAACAGAATAGCCTATTTTATGATGTTGTGTTAAATGACATTTCCTATACTCAAATTAAATCTTACGGAAATTAGGACTGACTAATTAACACGAATTAAATCTTTAATGGTGGCTGATAAGGTTAAGTGTGTGCAGCGGCAGAGCTAGGGCTAGGAAATTAGGATAATACCTATAAGAGATGCGGGCACTGAGCAGCGGCAGAGGAGAATGCGAGCAGCTGTGAATGCAAGCAGCGACAACAGTGAATGAGAGCAGCGGCAGGAATGCAAGCAGTGGTGAATGAGAGCAATGACAGGTAAGAATGCAAGCAGCGATAGAGTTAGGGCTGGAAAAATACCTGTAAGAGATGCAGGCATTGAGCACCGGCAGAGGAGAATGCGAGCAACGGCGAATGAGGGCAGCGGTAGAGGCGAATGAGAGCAACTGCAGAGGCGAATGCGAGCAGCGGTGAAGGCGAGCAATAGCAGAGGTGACAAAGAATGTGTGCTGCGGCGATTGCGTGCGGATGAAGCAAATGCCGATGGATGAAGCACAGGCCGGCGGAGGAAGCAGTGCGCGAGCGTGAACAGATTGCGTGAGCGTGAATTGACGGAGATTGTGGGGGGCGGTTATGGACTAGGTCAAAAAGGGGATTGCTCGATCAGACGGTTAGGACAATTTTAACGAAAAGTTCGAGTGCGCGGGATATTTATCAGTAGCGAAAATATTAATCAGCGGTTAAAACCGAAAGGCCATTAAATTAAATTTCAACAGTTTAATCCGTAAATATTTAACTGCTGCTATATTCTTAAAAAATATTATTAATAGCAGCACTTATTAAAACCGCTGCAATACAAGTGCTACTAAAACTCAAATTTTTAATAGTGTATTTATATTATTTTCTCATTTATTAATAAAATATTTGTAATGGTGATATTTTTATTTATATGTTTAATTTGGGCAAAATATAGATTTTTTTATACAGCACAGTCGTTTTTCTCAAATAATTCAACTTTTGACATCAACTTTTAACAGTAGTTTGTCAAGCAAATAAAACAACTTTATTGAACAATACTTTTTAATATAATTATATAATACAATACTTTTTCATACAATACAATAATACTAAATAGAGCCTAAGCTCAATCAAAATTTTGACATGGAGTTGGGTTTGATGAAGTAATCGAAGATGAAGACAAGGAGAGACAGGAAGATAAGCATGGTTATCACAAGAGACCTATGTGGGAGGAAGAAATGAATACGGTACTCTATTCTTTAGCATTAGGAAGCTTGATGTTCACAATGACGTGCATCAAGACCTAATATAGCTCACATGGTCATAGTCTTTAGTTGACACTTGTCAAATCTAAGAAAGGGGAATTGTGTAGTGATAAAGTAGATCCTGTGTTGCTTCATGGTACATCCAAGATGGGATTGCGTTTCAAAACAAATTAGCTTGAAGTGGAAGTCTTCACCAATGAACATGTGGCTCGAGACATTGGCTCATTGATGTCTATGTTCGGATATCTCGTGATTTTTGTAAAGGAGCCATCTCATGGCAATTTGGGTTGCAGAAGTGCATGGTGCCATCGACACAAGCTTAATATATAATGGTTGCAGAAGGGTGCAAGGAGCTTTTATAGATGAAGAAGCTCCTCAAAAAACTTGGGCACAAATAAGATTCCTACATCTTGCATTCTAACAAGAAGGATATCATCCATCTTGCAGAGAATTTGAGTTTTCACTCAAAGTTGAAGCACATAAGGGTACATAAAGTGCTTAATAAGAGGACCTTGAAGCTACAAAAGATCTATACTGACAACAATGAGTTAGATATGATTGCAAAGACAACAACAAAAATCAAGCACAAAGTTTGCAGGTGAACTTTTGTTTTAATCCTCTAAAGAATCTTTTGGGGAAAAAAATGGAGCCCTTTTAATCCCAATGTGTTTGTGGAAGCTTGTTGCCTGGCATTTGGAATCCCAATATTAAACTTGTTCTCTTTTATGTTTTCTCTATTGTTTCTATATTCTTAAGCTCTCATTTGGTTGAAGGATTATTTTTGGGTTAAAGAGAGAAAATATAGTATATTATGTGTATAATTCAAATAAAGTTATTTTAATATTGAGATTTGTTTAAGATGTGAAATAAAATTGATTTTTTTATTAAAAAAATATGAGATGTGAAATAAAATTGAATTTTAATGCTAAGATTTGCATAAGATATGAAATAAAGTTAATTTTTATATTGGAATTTGTGTAGTCTGTAGATGTAGATGTGGAATAAGAATTTTTAAAAAATTATGGGCTAATTTGGGACTTAAACCAAACTAGGCTTAAAAGTCCATTAGAAGGTTTCGGCCATAGCTCTTCCTAAAGACTGCCCACCAGTACTTTCATATTAACTGAGAGATTGCATCAAAATGATAGAGGGAACTGTTTGGTATATAGAAATTGGTGTTGATATGAGGGTGAAGTCTTTAAATAAGATCTTCCTATCTGGAGTTGGCTTTTATTTCAATGCTTTGACTGATAACCTGACTAGCTTTCACTCTTCATGCTTTTTTGAGATTTGATCAGTCTTGGAGATTATGATCAAGAAATAGTCCAGTTCACAAATAAGGAAAAATGACAACTGAACACCGAAGCATTTAAAATTCATCTTATTTAGAAGTCAGTGATGATAGATTCTTCCTTCTTTCCATCATATTCCGTTTGTGACATTCTCTAGATAACTAGATTCATGTTGTTCCATGCAGATACTTGGTTTCTTTTCTGCTGGTGTAGTTCTGAATCAGTTGGGCCTTTTCAGAAATCTTGTGGATGTTAAAGTTCTGTCCGAGTGGGGCATTCTTTTCCTGGTATGCTGCAGTATTAATTCCTTGAAATATGCTGCCTATGTTAGAAGGCATGCTTACGATCCTAAAGTATAAATTTGTGTTACACATTCAAAATTTTGTGACTCTCATTATATCTTTGTTTTGTGACATTCTGTTACCTATATTTACTTTTGCATTGGTGAAATATTGAACTTTACATTTCATGCTTTTGATTTCAGCAATTAGTTGTACTTCAAAAATTTAGATAAGGCGAACTGAAATAGAAGGTTCTTCTTCAATTCACTGCAATTTCCAAACAGTGAAATGTCTATTATTGCCATTTTCTTTGCTTTTAATTTGAGAGGTGTTTCCAGGTCGAGTTCATAGTGATTAACTGATGAGAGTAGCAGTTCTATCTGATCAGTATTTGTGCCCAAAATGGATATTTATCTAGAGTAATCTTTTGAGATCTGTTGAAAAAGCTGAGTTAAAAATGTAGTTAAATAGAACTGCTATAACATACTGTAGTCAAGCTTGCATGATATCCTATAATGGAGAATTCCCACCTTAAAACCTGAGGTAGAATTCTGTAAGTGAAGGTAAGCGTGCATTTTTACTCGAATTCCTTGGCCTAGGTTTTGAGGGATCCACAAAAAATTGGAGTTGGATCTTTTTTATTTTCAGCTGCAAATATTCAGATACTGTATTTGATAATATGTAAATTAACATATACATATTGTTTTCTCACTGCAGCTTTTTGAGATGGGGTTAGAGCTTTCATTGGCACGCTTAAGAGCTTTAGCAAAGTATGCCTTTGGCATTGGATTGACTCAGGTATGTTGTTTAGGATTTTGTTTCTTACTACACTGTTCATTCTCACTGGAATTATTGTTTATCTAACTTATTCCATAACACTAATTTATTAAAGTGTTCCAAAACACTAATTTGGACATATAATACTTGTATATGTTTGTGTTGCAAAGCATTTGTATTTTACAAATTATTTTCTATTTGCTAAGTTGTTCAACTCAAGAATATAACCAAATCTTTTATCGTCATCTTTCATATATAGCTATGAACGTTCTGTTGAATGATGGTTGTTTTTGTTTTCTCATGCCTTTTGAAGGTTGTCATCATTTTCTATTTGCTAAGTTGTTCAACTCAAGAATATAACCAAATCTTTTGTCATCTTTCTTCATATATACCTATAAACGTTCTGTTGAATGATGGTTATTTTTGTTTTCTCATGCCTTTTGAAGGTTGTCTTATCTACACTTGCTTTTACTGCATTTGAACTTCCTCCAAATGGGGCTATTGGAACTAAAGTTTTGGAATTCCTTTTCCACTCTAGACCTGATTTGGTAAGCTTGCTGACTTGAGCTTCAAAAGCACATTATTAATCTGGTGCATTTCACAATTTTTCTTGTTATACATGGCAACTAGTTATCGTGAATGTTTCATGTCTATTAAACTTGTTAACGTTGAGCTTTGAGAGCACACCTTTTTATTGATTATGGTGCTTGTGTCATTTTTTTCCAGTTTATGAACTTTAACTCATAATTACGAATGTTTCAACAAACTATTATGAAGTTGCTGTCTTGTGCTATACCGTCTGACTTTGGCCTTTTGATTTCAATGGAAAATCTACAGTAGGCTAGATTTAAGTGTGATATTTTTCTTTATTGCTTTTGAGGACTTAATTATATCTTGGTACTTTTATCTAGTGTATATTGATGGTTGACTGTTTAAATTGATGATGACGCTTCACAAACACACTGACATATTTGGTCAAGGACAATCCGTGTAATTTCTTCTCAAATGTAGAGTTCATGTCATCTTGAGCTTAATCAGTGGATATTTTGTTATATAGGTCAACATCAGAAGTGTTGATGAAGCCATAGTTATTGGCGCTGCTCTTTCTTTATCGTCGTCGGCTTTTGTGCTACAGGTATTCATCTTTATAAACTAGACATATTATTTATGTAAAGAGTATCATTGTGCTTTTTCAAGTGTTCTGGAAGATTGATGGATCAACTGTTAGCTTATCTCATGCTTCACAATGTATGCCATTACCTTATTTGTGAAATATTAGCAATGAAAAGTCATGATTTTTGTAATCTGGTGAGGACACTATGATCGACTGTCGATTCATTCCTGATAGGGTTTATCACCAACGGCTGAGATCTAATCACATTGCTTCGATATAGATTGATTGATGGTCAAGACAAATTTGGCAAGACGGATGCTACGGATTGCTGATTGTGCTGAGGACGTTGGATCATAATTTGACTAATTGATAAATAATCTCTTTATTTGTTGATTTGATTCAAGAATATTCTAATTTTGGATGATTTTATTTTCAATGATTTTATTTACTACTTTGTGAGTCTTATTAGGTATGATGTTAGTATTTTCTTCCTTGTGTAAGGAAATTATATCATTGTGTATTTTTTGCTTTATCAAGTTAGTTGTATGGTGGTTTATATAAATGCCTCCCTATTATTGTATTTCTTTTAATGCTGAATAAAATAATATTTGCATTTTTCTTTAGAATTGTCTGATTCTAAAATGAATTGATATCATGAACAGGGAAGGGCTTGAGCCTTGGGTGAAAATCCTTAAACTTCATCCATTCGCTCAAGCTCATCTCTTTCGGATCGATTCCTCCCTCCCTTCTCTGAATGCCCACTTAGCACTCATTCTATTCGACATCTGTTTCAGTGTATCACATTTGCATCGTTTGCCTTCACAGCGAATCATCAGGCCATTGACTTGCCTCCGCTGCAAAAATCACTTGACTTGTGACTTGTGTTGCCTCCAGGTTTCATCATACCCCATCCGTGTCACCACCTACCATTCAACCGACTTCCATGTTGGAACCAAGGTTGCAACCAAGCTGTTGGCTTGCTCTGACAGTGGCATCTTTGCCCCATGACTACACATGGAACACCACCAGGTCGTGCCCTTGTCGGCATTACGATGACTGGCTAGAACCTTCCAATGAGCACAATGGATTCTGCTGCGGCCCTCGCTCGAGTTGTTCGCTGAACTCGCTCTTGCTGCATGTGTCGCACGCATCGCATGAGCACGAACCCATGAGTCGTTAATTCCAGGCACGTTCCCATAGCTGCACAAGTTGATCGCGAGCTGCTCGCGAGTCCACTATGCCAAGTCAACGTCCTGCTAACCCACGTCGCCGATTCCAACCCAGCTTGTGGGCTTCCATGATGTCTCCTACCTTCAATCCTACTTTTGCAAATTATAAATTGGTACTCAAGTTCTTTGGCTTAAGTATGAATTTCAGTAAATCTTTAACTTGGTTAATCAAATAATATGGATTTTTCTACTCACTCGAGATTTACTCGAATTTGCTTCGCCTGTGCCATCTTCATTATTTAGTGCAATTAATTGTTGTTGGTTAAATATTGTGAGAATTTGTAATCCTATTGCCTTATTTCTTATTTATTAAAAACCAAATTGAGTTAGTAAGTTTTTAATTACCTTCCATCCTATTTACTTAAACTTTTGAAAGAATTAGTTTTTACGGGTTTAATTAATTTCTTGATGTCACAAAATTAAATCCACAAATTTTCACATTAATTTGTGATTAATCAACAACATAAAGTTGCTAATTTCTTCATCTATCTCCCATCAAATTTGGCATTAGAGTAATAGATCGAGTTAGTGCATATTCACATCTACATTATTTAGATCATATTTATTTTTCTATATTGCATGCTACCTGATATGGTTTCAAATTTTTTATTTGACTCCAAACAAACTAGTAGTATGGATCTAGAGCTCCAAAGAGCATTAGCTGACATTATGGCTAAATTAGACCGTATGGATTGTAGGATAAACTAACTTGAGGGTTAGAATAATCTGGAAAGTGAAGCCGAAGTTGAACAACCTAGGCAAAATTACAGACTCAGAATTGAGCATAATCCTATGGGTTATCAAACTCAAGAGACACGCAAGCCAGAAGAAAATAACTGGCGTAGTATAAAAGTAGAGGCACTTATTTTTGACGGTTGACTGAACCTAAAGGTTTATTTAGACTAGGAAGATGACATGGACCATAATTATAAATGGTATGATATGTTTGAAAATTGAAAGGTTAAATTTGTAAAGGTGAAACTCATTACATAAGCCAACTTCTATATAAATAATATTGTGCAAGTCTTCCAACACGATCTACAAGAACCAATTGGATGATGGGATGAGCTTAAAGTGAAACTTAGAGAGAAATATATCTCTATCTCATACCAGTATCACTTATTAGATCAATGACAGCTGTTTGTCACTAAATACATTGTGAAACTCAGTGAATTTCTTATGCGAGTGATATTCACGAGGACCCGAAAGTCATATTTACTAGATTTCGATCTGGATTTTGTGACATACAACACGAGATTATCGTAAGATAGATGTTTACTCTTAAGCAAGCTTATCAAATTGCCTAAGATCTCGAGAGGTATCAAAGAACAATTATATTTTGTAAAGTTGATCCATGTTCGATTGCAACTCCTACAAAGTTTATACCTATGGGAGTGAAGCCAGCTGATGGCTCACCAACCACTAGCCCCCTTCTTGTCATAGATAAAGGCAAGATAGTCACTGGGGAAGCCTCTCTTAGTGGTGGTAATGAATCCATACATTGCTTCGAGTATCAAGGAATCAGACGCATGAATTTTGAATGTCCTATGAGGACTATGACCAAGAGTGGGACTACGATTCTCTAGCCTATGAGGATGACCAGCCTACTTATGTGGCTGATGAAATACTTGTTGTCAGGTTTGAGGATCTCGGAGATGAGACAATAAGGTACATTGGATTTATTTATGAGTCTGAATCTCATTGTGATTTTAGAATCAAGATTGTCAGGTACATCCTAATCCAGCCCAAACCCAAAGAGAGTGATGATTGACGAAACTTCTATCTTTTATACCTACAGAAAAATTAAACAAAAATGTGTATAAGATTATTGTTGATAGCGAAAGTTGCATGAATGTGATCGTCACTACTACTGTATCAGGTTGATTAACTTCCGAGATTAACCGTAATTCATATAAGGTATCCTAGATTAATGTCTTTTTTGTAGAACTTACATAGCGATGTTAGGTCTCGATTTAATTCAATTCTGTGTGATTTTTTACCATTGGAGGTTGGTCACCTCATCTTGTGTAAGCCTTGGTTGTATGATTTGGATGTCATTCTTCAAGGATGATCCAATTCTTGTGTGTTCATTTATAATAGTGACAAGATTGTGATAGGTTCTATTAAGGCCATTAGTAAGAAAAAAATTTCAAGCAAGAAATAGGCCTTAAAAAAGAAAGACCTTCACTTAATTAGTGTGCGAGAGTTCGAAAGGGAACTGGATGAGACTTCCCTAATTGGGCTGTTGCTTTTAAGGAAGTGAAGGAAAGTGATTCAATTGAATCTCCACCCGAAGTAGTTTCTATACTTAAGGAATCTGTTGATGTGTTCTCGGATGATTTTCCTGATCACTTGCCCCCAATGCGAGATGTAAAGCACACAATTGATCTTGTACTTGGGCAATCGTTGTCGAATCTTCTGCACTATTGCTTGAATTCCACTGGACACATGGAGCTAAAATGACAGGTAGATGACCTACTCTGAAAGAAATTTATTTGAGAGAGCTTAGCCTTTGCAATGTTCCCGTTCTTTTAACATTGAAGAAAGACAGATTGTGGAGGATAGTCGCGCAATTAATAAAATCACAGTCAAATATCGCTTTTTCATTCTCCATCTTGATGATGTGCTTAATATGATGGTTGAAGCTGCTATCTTCTCAAAGATCAATCTTAGAGTGGCTATCATCAAGTTTGAATTCATCCCAAGGATGAATAGAAGACAACTTTTAAAATGAAAGATGGTCTATATGAGTGGTTGGTGATGCCCTTTAGGTTATCCAATGCTCCTAGCATTTTCATGAGGTAATGACCCAAGTCTTGCGTCTATTTATTGACATCTTTGCCATGGTTTGTTTCGATGATATTCTGATTTATAGTATAACTAGGAAAGATCATGTTATACACCTATCTCAGACTTCTCAAGCTCGTAGAAAAGATAGTTTTTATGCGAATACAAAGAAGTGCATATTCATGACTGATCGAGTTGTCTTTTTGGGCTTTATAGTATTATCTGAGGGTGTATTTGCTAATTTTGAAAATGTGTCATAGTCAGTTGGCCAGTCCCTCAAGGCATCTATGGTGTATGTAGTTTTCGTAGATTAACAATTTTTTATCATAGATTTATCTGTGGGTTTAGCATCATCATGGTCTCGATCACTGTGTTTGGAAAAAGTCATTCGAATGGACGAAGGCTACTGCTAAAGCTTTTGAAAAAATAAAAGTTAGAATGGCTGAAGCATTTGTCTTAAGATTTTCAAATTTTTCAAAGGTCTTTGAGATCTCATGCGATGCATCAGGAGTTGATATGTGGTGTACTATCCCAAGAGAACCACCCTGTTGCTTTCTTTAGTGAGAAGCTAAACAAAGTTAAGTAGTACTCAACCTACGATAAGAAATTCTATGTTGTAGTACAAGCTTTGAGATATTGACGACAATATCTCTTACCTCATGGGTTCGTTTTGTTCTCTGATCACAAGGCCCAAAGATACCTAAGTTCACAGAAGTTAAATTCAAAGCATGCGAGATAGGTTGAGTTTTTGCAAGATTATACTTTTGTACTTAAACATAAAGCATGAGTTGAAAATAAAGTTACAGACGCTTTGAGTTATTGAGTCTCACTGTTATCCTCTAAAAGTGTCGAGGTCATGGGGTTCGATAAGCTTATTGAATCTTATGGAGATTGTCCTAACTTTGAGAGTAGTGGCTTATAGCTTGATGATGACTACAACATTTGTTTGCCAAGCCTTTTTTAAATTTTATTTGCCGAGTTTTGTTCGTTAAGTTTCAAATAGATATAGGAGAATGCGCATATGGTCCACATTTGAAGTCACTGAAATTATGATGAACAAGAATTTCTTATGCCAACCTCATCCAGAACTAGATTGCACAAAGCAAGTATTTTTATTCATCATGAGCTAAGTAAAAAGTTTAAGTATAAATCTATTTATGGTGGGTTATTCTCACTCTAATACTAAGGAAAGCATTGTGGAATTAGACAATTCCACTTAGCAAAATTAAATGAGTAAATAAAATTAGATTTGACAAATTAAAACCTAACAAACTCTAAAATAATAAAATAAATAAACTAGAAAAAATTTATATCATTCATCAAGCGTCATGACAATTAATCTGATATGAGCCGTCAATCATCAAGATGTCCCCATGAAGTCTGCTTTAAGAACTTCATGTACATCAAGAAGAAGAAAGCGAGTAAGGCAGTTCAAGAAATTAATATTGTTACTCAGTACAGTGATGCATATTCCAGTTTTCAAGCTTTGGAGGATTTACCATTGCATACATCAGAGCACGGAGCACATTTGGTTAGATGTAATCTACAATGGCCAAATTGCCTTTTTTTTTTAATGATACAATTGTAACTCAATTTGATTTTACTGATTGACATATTAGCAGAGATACCGCGTTGGTATGGAGGGATTGATAAAATTAAGAAGATTAAGGTGATGTATGATTGGTTTTCACTGGCAAGGCTGTGAAGGAAAAATCTTTTTTTTTTTTTTGGTGAACTTTCATATTTCAATCTCCATTGGAATCTTAATTGCATTAAACCAAGTTATAAGAACTTGCTACAAATCAAATCCTCAAAATTTATCCAACCAAATAGTCCTTTAAAGGAGTCACCTTTATCCAATTTCCCTGGAGTATTTTGTCGTCAGATTGAATGGTGTTTCAGCCTTATAATCTTTACAATGTGGTACCAAGCGCAGTAGTTGTGGGAAGAAATTGCAAAGGTCCCGTGTTATGTGCAGTCATGATTAACTTAGATTATTGAAAATTTGTCTTTGATTTTTTTTTTGTTATTTGATTTAGAGGTATTATATACTATTCCTAGGGGTGCCTAAAGCATTCCTAAGGGTGCCTTTATACGTAAAGTTATCATGGCACTTACCCCTTTTTTTTTTTTTTTTTCTTTTTTCAGGATTTTTGTATCTTACTGAATTTTTACATGCTCATCCTTTCCTGAAATATTCTTTAGTTGGAATCCAATTGATTGAAGAAGCTAGATGTTTTCATGATTGTGATTGCATGTACTTGAAGAAAACCTGGACAACAATTTGTTAGTATCTCTAGAGTGCCCACTAGATTGTAACCACCAAATTCACCAAGCTCTACATCTAGCTTCTTGCAGAGAAAGGGGAGCTTCCAACAAGATTCGGTTCAGCAACCCTTGGAATTCTTCTCCTTCAGGTTATTATTGCTCTTAAAATCTACTTTTGTTGTTTTCAAAAAAAAAAAAAAAATCTACTTTGTTCAACTGAACATTCCAATTGTTATCGTTTAGCTTTGAGTAACTATATTGCAAGTGATTATTAGGCTAGATCATTTTTCTTTTTCTGAAATTCGAGATCATTTTTCAGATGTATAGTCTCGATTGAGTACTGTAGTTGATCTTGTAACTTATCCTAAATCTGTTAATGCACATTTTCAGGATATAGCTGTTGTCCCTCTTCTAGTCATACTTCCTATTCTGGAGAGTCAGGTAAGTAAAGAGGAACGAGAAAATGTGCATGTACTTTTGCATCAGATATTACATTGCTTAAGAATTAATAAAAAATTGTTCGTATTCGTTTTTTTTTTTAAATGTAATAGGCCAACTAATGCATATAGGATTTATTTTATTCTTTATTTGTCATTTCCATCCATAGTAAAAGCCTTGCTAATGGTCAGTTGGATATTGATTATTTAAATGAAATGCATGCGTGGTTGTGTAAGCTTTCAAACCGCAGTTGAAAATCGATCATGGTTTTGGACACTGCGAATTTTGGAAAGGCCAGTTTTGGTGATACTATTTTTTTGTTTATGATGGTACTATAATCCTAAATTATTTGCTTAAGTGACTGTTTTATGAATTGTAAACAATGTTTGAAGTTTTAATAAAGAGAAAACATCACATGCGATAAAGGAAATGGTGGCTAATGTATCTTTTACTGTTGAATAGTGTGTTTTTTGGAAATAATTGCTCATTTAAGTGAAATTGAAATAAAAAATAAATTGAACAGGAAACTTGTAGATTTGTTGAGTGTTTTTTGACATAACTGTTATATTTTAGGTAATGAATTAGAAGAATTAATAATGGATTTATTTTCCAAACCACTTGATTTATAGAAACTACAACAAAATTGGGTAGGACTGATATTTCGGTTGCAAATACTCCCTAATGTATATAGGTTATGGAGATCGACAAACTCGGTAGCATAAAACTTGGTTATGAAATGCTTGTACAATCGAAATGATCAGTCGCTAATATTGCGATCAATTAGCGTTTGTACTGCAGTAGGACTCATACATTGTTGCGACCAATCGACCTTGATTAGTTGATCAATTGCAGCTACCTTTGTGATTTATTAACGATAATTTTGGTAACTAGCTAGAGGCCATCAAGAAGTTGCTAATTGGTGGGGACATAAATCAGCATTGAATTGGATGGCTAGGATGATGTCAAGTGCTGAATCAAAATTCAAATTCAAATTAATTAGAGCTATTAGAGATTTTCATATTAGCTTTATTTAGATTTGATTTGATTCAGAGAATATTTGAGAGGTTTGAAAGACTCACCATATTTGGAGCTGATTTTATTTTATTGTAATAGAATTAGTTTCATATTTGCTTTTATTTATTTGGTATTTTATTTCCTGCATTCAATATTGTATTTTCAAATTTCTTTGTAGGATCTCTCTATATAAAGAGGTCGCCTTACATTGTAAAGGGAATAGCATTTGATGAATGGAATTATGTTTGAGTTTTCTCAGAGCCTAGATCCGGGTTAAGGGGTCGATATTCCGGTGAAGGAAAGGGTAGGATTAGCCTTTAGTGAGAATCCTCAAATTAGCCTAGTTATCCACTTTTCAAAAAAAAAATAAGAGATAAAAAAAATCTTTGCACACTCACCTACCTCCGAAGCTCGCTCCGCTCGCACCGCCTTCGCCTCTGTCGACCCGCCGGCTACCCGCGAGAGCCGGCAACCCCGCCGCCGCAGCTCCATCCATGCGGCCAGCAGCCATCGCCCAAGACGTCTGATCTCGATCCCGCTGGTTCTGTCTTTTGTAACATCGTGCACACTGGTTCGGTCATCTCAAATCTCGTGCACAACGTTTGGCCTTTTGCTGCTTCTCGTACATGACGTTTGGCCTCTGCAACCTTCTTCGCTCGACGTTTGGCCTCTGCAACCTCGTGCATGACGTTGGACCAAACTTTGATCCCGCCAATCTCCTGCAACACCGAACACAAGGCTTAAGCCAACGACTTCCTCCATGTCATCGGCTACGACGTTTTCAACCCTCCTGGCTGCGACCAGATCAGTTAACCCTCATTGCCGGTGACTCTTCTCCGATTCAAATCGCTGGTAAATTGTTTCCCGAACCCAACTAAGCTGATTATTTGACTTCAATACAAATTATTCGCTTGACTTTGGTTATTTATTTGGCTCTAATTGTGTGACCCGATATTTCTTTGTGTGTCAATTACTGTTGGATTTAACTGTGAGGCATCTGTCCTAAATTTTTGAACCTTAGATCTGATTTATTAAATTTAAATTGACGCCCTGATCTAAATTGAAAAATTCTTATTTATATCCAGTTTAATTTTAATTTTAAAATATTTTAATTTATGTAATTCAAAAATCTTATTTATCATATAATTTATCTAGAAAATATTTTTCTCTTAATTAAAATAATTTGCTAATCAATTTTGCTAAATATAAATATAAAATATCATTTGCTTTTTTTTTTTCCGTTCCGCATCATAAATTCTGCAAAAAATAAAACTTGTATAAAACACAATTTCATGCATACATTATCAAATATAACTATGATCAATAATAATTCCTATACACATGAGCATATTAACTTTCATATACATAAAAGTACAATAAAATTCATTTCATATTTAGAAACTAATTCACAGTCATCTATGCACATCAAACTATAATGAATAAATGGTGCAACCAATATGTACATATACAGCTTATAAATTAAATTAGATATAGAAAAATGGAGTAATCATCATCAGGATCATCACCACTAGTCTAAGAATCTAGTTTTAAAGGATCAATTGCACATCTCTTTCTTCTAAGTGAGTCATGATGAAAGAGGATGCATCAGAATCTGCTTAATTGTTAAGATGTAAACTAGTAAATCGCAAACTCACGATACAATTGTAGAAAGCAAAGGTGAGAATGTGTTGAATCCATGGGGATGGAGTTGAATAAACCAAATACTAGTCTTCTTACGAAATTTTTGGTTAAGGAAATTAAAGATATAAAGAAAGCTTTGAACATTGATAGTCTTATTTTGTTTTGATGTAATTGAACTTTGATAGTTGACTAAAATAAGGGAAAAAAATTCCATAGCTAGAGCAAATGATCAAGTCGGAGAGAAAATGGATACTCTCGTTCATTCTATCCAATATTATTTCTTAATGATGTAGATAAGAGTACAAAAAGACATCATGGTTAAAGCAAAGTTTTTTTAAACTTAAAGTGCTTCAAAATTAAGACTGCAATCAAGCCAACATCATGATTTAATCACTAAATATATTTAGACTTTGAAAACACAAAATGTAGACTCTTTGTAACACAAACGCAAATAACATCAAGTGCAATAGAAAGAGAGGTTGTAATAGAACAAAAGATGATACTTCATAAAACTAAAATAGCGCTCATAGATGAGTTGCAAAGATAGTAATTTTTGCTGGAAATGAAATAAAAACTAGAAGAAAACAAGTACTAAAATTAACTAAGATGGCTTAAAAAGAAAACTACTACTTAAAATTAAAGCAAACAAAGTACCAGAAAGAAGGAAAATAGTCTAGCCCGTGGCAGCCATTGTTGCTTGGTCTTACACCTCTTTGCTTTCCCTCTCTTGGCTTGCCTGAGTGCTCGCAGCTACCCCCATCTCTCTAAAAATAAACTCAACCTTTATAACATTTTCTTGGCCTCTTTATAATGATTGCAATATTTCCAAGTATTCTTCCTTTAATGCTTTGACATTGTTTCCATGAATTCTTCCATTAAAGTTTTGGCTCTTCGTTTGATTTTGATTGAAAATTCCAATGGGGGGAGGAATTGACTTTGGTGCTTCTAGATTAGTGCTTTGTGCTTTGATCTCATCCACTGGAAAATGTGCTTTGATATCACCTATAAATTTTTATGAAATACATATATAAAGAGCAGAATAATTCTAATTTGATGTCATCATTTACGCATACAAACAAAATAGAAATATTTAGGCAATCATAGAAATGGTGGAAATACAGGAAGGTGTTGGTTTATAAGATAGAAATTAGAAATTTAAAAATCACACTTAAGTGACAATATTGATTTCAAATTTGCATTTATAAGTCTTTTAAATTTATAAAAATTTGTAATATTTTGATCTTAACAAACTCCCTCACACTTAATCATAATATTGTCCCCATTATTGAAGAAATCTATAGAAAAAAAAATCAAGAGTGGGTAAATTATAACAATCTCTTGATTTGTCAAACTCTCTTGTGTTTGAACACATATAACAATCTCTTTCTACATATCTTGAATAGCTTGAATGTAAGCAATGCTAACCTCTTTTTTTTCTAAAACTCTTTAGAGTACTTCCTTAGAGATTTTATCACAAGCTTTTTCTAAATCATTGAAAATTAAATGCATATCTTTTTTTTTTCCTAAACATTTTTGTTAAACCTCTCAATAAATGGATAGCTTCTATAGCAAATCTGTCTGACATAAAACCAGACGAATTCTCTATTATCTTAGTATCGTGATGTAATTTATGCTCGATCACTCACTCCCAAAGTTTTAAAAATATAAAATTATAGCAGGGCCTTAATCTATAAGCTTAAGCTTTTATGCCACACTACAAGGAATTAGAGATTTAGTGACAAAACATTTGGTCAATAAATATAAAAAATTCATCACAAAATACTTCTACTGACCAAATATCGATCATAATCATCATCAGAAAAAAACCTCATTACTATAACTTTTAATGACTATCTATACTTTGGTTACTAAATCATGCTGACCAAAATTCTGTTAATAAAAGGATTAATAATTTGATCATTAATAGCAAGTTTTGGTTAGTAAAATATTATTATTTTACTGACCAAATATGTGTGTGGTTAGTATATCTTAAATTGAATAATAGTAACAAAAAATTAACTTGGTCACTAAATGTTTAATATTTAGTAAATAATAATTTGACTAATAATAAAATAGTAGTGATAAAATTTAATTTGATCATGGCATATAACTTTTTTGTAATCAACATTATATTTATTCACTACTAATAAATTATAACAGTGCTCATAGATTATAAAAAATCATACAGAAAAAGGAAAATCAAATTTAATGACCAAATTTATTTTGGTCAATAAATTGTGGCCATTGTATCTAATATTTTTTGTGGTGAGATCAGTAGGTTATTAGATATTTAACTAGGTTTTAGAGCTAGAAATTCAAGTTCAAGCCTTGGAGTCCCTTAATTTATTTCTTAACGTAAGACTTAAAAGAAAGGAAGATATATACTAAATTAAATATATGCTAGAAAGCATACAAGCTTTTACATAAAGGAGGGAGTGTAAAAGTATTAAATTATTTCTAGGACGTAACTTGTAAGCTTAAGCATTCAATATAATTGGTAATCTGAGGTTTATCAATTGTTGTGTTAGGCAAAATATGGATTTTCCAGTCGTCAGCTGACGACTGGAAGGCTGAACACCTTGTTAATGCCTGTTCCATCAGTTGTTATGAAGTTCACGACAAAATGCTCATAGAATCTTTCAAAAAAAATGTTTATCTTGCAGAAGCTTATCAAGCTTGATCTCTGCTACAAATGCATGCGGATGGGTAAATGAATGCTTACTAGAGATTACCTTGTTTCATAGCCCATAGTTTCCTTTTTGATTTCAAGTCCTACTTTATTTGAACTTTTTTTTGATATGGAAAACGTAGGGATTATTTAATTCTGTAGTTGAGCAATTAAAGTCTTCAACAAAATCAACTTGTGCAGGATATTAGTTTATCACTTCTTTGCCCCTTGTCTTCTCTATGAATGTTGTCATGGCCTACTTATCTGCATTCTGCATCTTACATTTTATATTTATCAAAAAATGAATTTTATTGTAGAACCTTGTAAATGGAAGCATATGGCCAACGCTGGCAACAGAAAGCTTGAAAGCCTTAGGGGGGCTTGGTCTGCTGTCACTTGGAGGGAAATATCTTCTTAGGCGTATCTTTGAAGTAACTGATTTATTCCAAATTTTTGCTTTTTTAAATATCTTAATTGGCACTAAGTAGTCAATTTTGGATATAGGTTGTTGCCGAGTCTAGAAGCTCTGAGGCTTTTGTTGCTCTTTGTCTGCTGACAGTTTCAGGGACTTCACTCCTGACACAGGCATTGGGTTTCAGTGACACAGTATGCAATTGTAATCTTTAAACTGTTACATATCATATATGTTTATTGATTTGTTATTTCACATAGCTAGGAGCATTCTTAGCTGGAGCACTTCTTGCTGAAACAAATTTTAGGACACAAATTGAAGCTGACATTAGACCTTTCAGAGGTTTACTGCTTGGCCTGTTCTTTGTGACCACTGGAACGTCCATTGACATTCAGGTAGTTCTTTTCTATCCACAAGTGATACTGTTTTGCATGATAGATGTGCATATAGTTTAATGGATATAGCAATTCCTTCGATAAGATTATTACAAAAGTGAAAATAACATGGGTAATGTTTGGTTATTCTACTAGTCTCTTTGTTTTTTCTTTCACCGATGTCTTTCTTATATGGAGTCAGCTGACTTTCTACTAAAGCTCAAGGGATTCATAGGTGTTATTTCAAGCTAATGAGGTGAATGGAAATCTTTTGATAGATGTAATCTTGAACTAGGTGCTTTTCATTCTGGTCACATGTCCTAGAAAAAGGTAAAGGCATAATAATTAACAGTAGAGGAACACACTCCATTATATCCAGACTTTGTGACTTCATTGTTGAGCTATGGAATTTATGCAAAGAAAGTGTAGCCATGCACACACAAGTGTGGTGCTTCAACAGTGTTTGATTAGATTTTTTGAAAGATATGCTAAGTTTTCCCATTTGTTACGGCTCGGTTAACTTGGCAGTTCCATTTTGCAGCTTTTGATTCGAGAATGGCCCAATGTGCTTTCCCTCTTAGCTGGTTTAGTTGTTATCAAGACCTTGATAATTACTACTATAGGCCCCCGAGTTGGGTTGACTTTACAAGAAAGTGTACGTATCGGGTTCCTCCTTTCCCAAGGAGGCGAATTTGGATTCGTGGTTTTCTCATTAGCAAACAGGTGAGATGATTACCAGTTATTTAGGACAATCAAATAGTATCAGTTCAACTCATTAACATCTTCCAAGGATCTTATTCAGGCTTGGAGTGCTTCCTCTTGAATTGAACAAACTTCTTATTATCATTGTGGTACTGTCAATGGCATTAACCCCTTTACTCAATGAAATTGGAAGGAAGGCGGCTGAAGTTATTGATGAGAAGCTTCAAGTAAAAGAAGTATGCTACTTTGTATCTGTCTGTTATTAAGTGGAAGGTAGATTCACCTTTATACTGTGTTTGAAATAAGTGAATGGAACTGTGATCCTGCAAACCTATTGCCATTTGATTGAGAAGATTTTGAACGCCTTGCTCATTTTATAAATTTCAATTATTAGCATCCAAACAGGCCTTTCCATAATACTAACTTGAAATCATTGTTGGACATTGTTTTGGCAGACCGTGATGGAAACGATGAACTTTGAGGTATCTGAACCAGTTGTGATTCTTGGATTTGGACAGATGGGACAGGTATCTTTGCCTGCCAATTATTCAACTTACAGGTTTTTACAGGTATACTCCAATTGTTTCAAACTGCATAATGCACAGGTTCTTGCCAACTTCTTATCCATGCCACTGGCTTCTGGGCTTGATGGTGCTAATATGGGATGGCCTTATATGGTTTTTGATCTCAATCCAGGGGTGGTGAAGGTATGAAGAATTGTATCCATTGAGCTTTTCTGTAGTCTTTATATTCTCGACTTTCAAGTTTTCAGTTCCTAACAAATCTCTATGATAACCTTTTTAACAGGCAGCTCGTAGATCGGGTTTTCCGATCCTGTATGGTGATGGATCCCGCCCAGCAGTTCTACAATCTGCTGGTATCACTTCTCCTAAAGCTGTCATGGTGCTGTACACTGGAAAATCAAGGACAATAGAGGCTGTCCAAAGAATTCGTCTAGCATTTCCTGCCGTATGTATATGTTCATGTTTCTTTCACCTTGTTGGTTATTAATGCAGTCATATTTTAATCAGACAAAAGGTGCTTGACTCTATTTGCAAAAAACCTTTATGGAGGTTAATATTAGCACACTATTGGTCATAGTATTAGCTCTCTCTCTCTCTCTCTGTCACTCCTGTCAAACTGTAAGATATATGACTATTATGAAGTAGAAATTCTTGTAGAAATTCTTGTAAAAACGAGGTAGAGATGTTCTGTTAGACAATTTGGCAGAAGCTAACCCAGAATCATGTTTCTAAGGTTCCTATATATGCTCGGGCTCAGGATCTCACTCATCTGCTGGATTTGAAGAAATTAGGTGCTACTGATGTTATCCTTGAAAATACTGAGGTAAGTTGCGGGTTATTTTTTGGAAAGAACCTTTGAAATTATCTTCTTATGAAAGGTGATAATTCTTAAATTGCAGAGTAGTTTACAACTTGGTTCCAAGCTTTTAAGGGGCCTAGGCGTAATGTCAGATGATGTCAACTTTTTGAGCCAGCTGGTGAGAGATTCCATGGAGCTTCAAGCTCAAGAGGAACTTACAAAGAATGATGACCAGGAATACAATGTTATGAAGCCTTTAGAGGTGACAAAGATACTGAATTTTATTTTGCTTTCTTTTTCTTTTTTTTTGGTGAGAAGGAGAGGGAGCTGACCAAAAATCAGATTTTCTCATGTATTATTACGGCTCACTGAAGTTTGCTCAATAAATGTTTCAGGTTAGAGTGACTGACATGGTTCAATCACAATCCAGCAGTGGATCTGTTGTGCATGATGATCAGTCCTTACATGTAGATCATTTGAATATATTTCAAGTTCCTTTCTCTGAGGCTCAGTCCGTTATTGGAGCGTTAGATCATCCACCCGAAGATATAGCCGCCGATGATGGTGTAAAGTGTTGCCATTTCGATGCGAACGACAGTTTAACAATTGAAGATCTTCAAGCGGGTGAGGATTCTTAGAGACTATTATTCATGAACCATCTTTATTGGTGATTGGGTGTGTGAGATGGCTTACTACACAAACAACAATCTAGTAACAGGAATTTTTGAGGATGAGTAGATTTACAGACCGCAGTGGAAGCAATAACAACATAGAAGAGAATACAATGCAAGAAGACTTCCCTTGCGTAGTAAATTTTTTTCCATTTTTATGTATGCAATTAGCCAAAATGCATGTTAGCCGTTTATCTTTTTAATTTTTAAAGTTGATACATTGCAATTGTACAATTTTAGAAGTTCCACATGCACAAGCCAATGAACATTCATATCTATTAATCTACTAACCTTGTCATGAACTGTTTAGTGAGATAAATATTGAAGGTTAGTTTTAAGGCAATGTCTTTAATTATTGTGAGGTATTGAGAGAATTGATTATAGCATTAATTTTTCTTGTAATATTGTGATGTTCACAGGTAATAAATTCCTTTTTTTTATGTCCATGTTAATTTTGTCTATCAAATTTTATTCGATTTAAATTTAACTCAATTTTTACTTTACTCAATGTTAGTCAAAAAATATTCTATTTATAATTGAATTGAAATTTATATTTTGATATATATTTATGTTTTTTAATATGTATTTAAGATTTTATGTAAAAATATATATTAAAGAGATTAAGTTATAAAAATATATATTATACATTTAAATTTAATTAATATATTATATGTAAAATATAAAATATGTTAAATAAATATATAAAGTTTAAAATAAAATTAGAAATAAGGCTCCATTTGAACTCCAAAGTTTACTGTCATTAGTCCAAGGCAAGGTGACCATAAGAAGAGTTGTAAAAAGACTACTAAAACTAGAGATGAGATGAATTCAAATCACATTTAATAATCCGTGACCAACTTTATATGCTCTACAAGTAAGATGCCCGTGCAATTATTGCACGGGAATTATTTGTGTGAATTATCAAAAAATCAAATATATTTTATATTAATATATTTTATGTTATTATATTATATATCATAACTAATATTATATATAATTAAAATTTGAATTTATAATATTATATATATCATATTTACAATAATTTTTATAAATAATTATAATTAATTATAAATAATTAATTTTTAAAATTATTTAAAAAAAATATAGAATGATAACTAAATAATATAAAAGCAACAGCCCCAAATATAGTTTGATGAAATAAATAAATAGTTCAATTTCAATAACGAAATGCAAAATTCAATGGTCAGTAAAACTTATTTGATCCTGTTTATTTCAGCGGTTGGTGGAGGTATCAATATAATTTTTTAGCATTTAAATAAAAATTAACATATTTTAAAAATATTAGTAAAATTATAATTAAAAAACATAAATAATTTTTCAATTTGTATTGTTAATTATAAGAATGTTTTAGAAGAAAGTAAACTATGTAAAATTTGCGAACTTGGTAATATTGTATTTTTTATTATATAAAAATAAAATAATTTGTATTACATATATTTTTTTATATTATTTATAATATTTTCAATTAATTTATATTAC
>JAEMOT010003395.1:322306-347568 GCA_019297695.1 Apostasia ramifera | reverse complement strand
TACTTTTAGAGATTGATTCATGACATATCAATGTATTTAAGTTAAATAGTGATATTTTTACATTTATTCATTGCCTTAACATCGAATTCCAGCGGAATACAAGCGTTCGAGTATGATTCATTACATAATAAGTTATTGTAACAGAATACGAGCAATTATGCTAGAATTTAGTTAGTTTTTATTGTATTTGAAGAGAATACAAGCAATTGGACTTTGATCTTCTCTATATGAAGTCATTTTAACAAAATACTCTAATTACACAATTAATGATCACTATATCGATCTATTTTAGCTGACAACCGATATTTGACAATCTATTTGGGATATCTGATTGAGTTTTAATGTAATACCGTAATTACACATTTTTTTGACAGTTTATCGATTATGTTTAAGCGAATAGACATTTTTAGAGACTGAATTATGATATATCAATGTATTTAAACTGACTAGTGATATTTTTACATCAATTCATTGCATTAACGTCGAATTTAAGCATAATACATGCGTTCAGAGTACGATTCATTACATAATAAGTTATTTTAACTGAATACGAGCAATTATGCAAGTATTCAATTAGAAAAAAAAAATGCAAGTATTCAATTAGTTTATATTGTTTTTGATGAGAATATAAGTAATTTAATTTTGATCTTGTTTATATCAAGGCAGTTTGACATAATACTCTGTTTAAACAACTAATATTTATTATATCGATATATTTTAGCCGAAAATATATATTTGGTAAAGTATTACGGACAACTGATTGAGTTTTAATATAATACTAATAAATAAATATTTTTCTAATAATATATCGATCTATCTTTGGCAAATAATCACTTTTAGAAACTAAATTATGATATGTCAATGTATTTGAATTTAATAGTAATATTTTTACATCTTTCAAACAGTATAATAAATTAATTTAGCAGAATACTAGCAAGACTGATTTGTCGCATATCGTTGTATTTGAATTGAATAGTGACATTTTTACAGCTATTCATTATATTACATTGAATTCAAACAAAATACAAGCATTTATAGTCCGATTCAATACATAATAAATTTATTTAACTGAATACTAGCAATTACATTAGTATTCCATCACTTTTTATTGTATTTTAATAGAAGACAAGCAAATTGACATTAATCTTGTCTATATGAAGAAAGTTTAACATAATACTCTGGTTACATAACTAATGTTTGCTATATCGATATATGTCAGCCAAAAATAGATTATTGGCAAGCTATTAGAAAAATCTAATTGAGGTTTAATGTAATACCAGCAATTATACATCTTTTTGATAGTATATCAAATAATGTTAAGCTAATAGGCACTTTTAGAGACTAATTTATAATATATCAATGTATTTGAATTGAATAGTGACATTTTTACAGCTATTCATTGAATTAACGTTGAATTCAAACAGAATACAAGCGTTCAGAGTACGATTCATTGCATAATAAGTTATTTTAAGTGAATACTAGCAATTCTATATGTTTTCACTCATATAAATACATTTTAATATATTTTAATGTATTTTAATGTATTTTAATATATTTTATTGTATTTTTATGTATTTTAAGGTATTAATGTATTTTAATACAATATGCACTTTGAGTGACAAATTTATTGCATATAAATATATTTGATCTTAACATTGACAATTATCGAGTTTTTTATCACTATATCAACAAATTAAAGCTGAATACAAGCATTTAAGGACTACTTTGTTATGTATCAAATTATTATAACTGAATACTAAAATGAAATGGTTATTTGACTATTTTGCAATACATTTAAATAAAATACTGGCATTTAGATGTTGAGGTTTTACATATCAAACATTTTAAGTTAGTAATCGTTTTTATACAACTTCTTTTTAGCTTAATATACACCTTTACAAACTGATTTGATGCATACTATGATATTTCAACAAAATACCGGCAATCAACACAACTATTTAGTCCAATGATGTATTTTGATTGAATACACACTTTTAAAAAACTAATTTGGCATATATTAATGTATTTAAACTAAACAGTGGTAATTACATAACTATTATTGCTATATCTATGAATTTTAGCTACAAACGCACATTCAGAGACTGATTCCTCATATATAAAGTTATTTTAACAGAATATTGGCAGTTATACAATTTTTCGATGATATCTCAATATATTCAAATAAAAGACTAGTATTTAGATATTGAATTATTACATATTAAAGCATTCTAACTTAATTCGCATAATTGTATGATTTATATGTATTATATGGATGTATTTTCGATTGAATTCATAAATTTAGAGATCTATTCGATACATATAATGATATTTTAACATAGTACTAGCAATTATATAAATATTTTATGGTACATTGATGTATTGCAGCTGAAAACATGATTTTGGACATTGATATATTGCATGTTAATATTTTTCAATTGAACAGTAGCAATTCTACAACTATTTCTCACTATATCGATGAAGTCAAATTGAATACATGTATTTACAGATAAATTCATTGCATGTCCAATTATATTAACCAAATAGTAATAATTAAACTATTATTCAGCGATTGTTCAATGTATTTGAACAAAATTACATTTAAACTGTGATTTATTGCTTATCAAAGTATTTTAACTTAGTAATAATAATTACATAATTTATATTTATTACATCGACGTACTTCTACTAAATATACAAATTTAAAGATTAATTAGATGCATTATAAGATTTTTAACGTAGTACTAGTAATTATGTAACTATTTGATAGCATATTAATATCTTTTAGTTGAATAGACCTTTTATAAATGCATCTGTTACATATCAATGCAATTGAACAGAATAAAGGCAATTCTATTACTCATTTGTTGCGATATCGATGAACTTTACGCTAAATACACACATTTAAAGATCGATTCATTGTATATCAAATTATTTCCACTAAATATAAGAAATTATATGATTATACCATTATTTTCTATATATTTTAATAAACTACTATCATTTAGATTTTAATTTATTAAAAATCAAGGTATTTTAACGTCAAATTCAGAATTACACTGCCCTTTCACAGTATATCGATATATACTTCAATAAAATATATGTATTTAAAAACTAATTTGTTATATGTTGATATTTGTGAACTAAACAAGGATAATTAACATTATTTATTATTATATCGATGAATGTAAATAGAATATAACTATTTCGAGACTAATATATTGTATATTAAGTTATATTAATTATGTACTAGAAATTATATGACTTATGAATAATTTTTCAATCTATTTTAATTGAATACCAATATTTACATATTAATTTAGTACATACTAAAAAATTTCAACTTAATAATCACAACTTATATACATTATATTAATATATTGCAACTGAATATATGCATTTAGAGATAGGTTCAATATATCTTAAGCTATTTTAACTTAGTACCAATAATTATATAGTATTTGATAGTATATTAATGCATTTCTGCTAAACAAATACTTTTGAAGACTGATATGTTACGCATCAATCTATTTAAACTAAATAGTTGTAATTATACAATTATTTATTATTATATCGATAAATTCATATGTAATGTACATATTCACTAACTAATTCGTTACATACTAAGTTATTTTAACTTAATACTAGCAATTAGACACAATTCAGTAATTTTTTGATGTATTTTAAAAAAATATTAGCATTTAGATACTGATCTATTACCTATCAAGCTTTTTAGCTTAGTACTTATAATTATACATCTTATATAAATTATATTAAAGCAATTCGACCAAGCACATACATCTAGACATCGATTCGATATATATCAAACTATTTAACTTAATGGTTATAATTATACAACTATTTGATACTGTATAAATGTATTTCAAAAGAATATAAATTTTTAAAGAGTAGGTTGTTAGAAATCAATGTATTTACCCTAAAAAAGGTCAATTATACAACTATTCTTTACAATATTGATATATTTAAGTTAATACCAGTAATTCTATAACTTCTTGAGAGTATCTCAATATGTTTCATCTAAATTCACATTTTTAAACACTAATTTGTAATATATTAATATTTTTGAACTAAAAATGAGAAATTATATAACTGTTCAATATTATTTTTATGAATTTTAATTGAATAGATGTATTTAAAGACTAGTTCATTATATACTAAGTTATTTTAATAAAATACTAGTAATTATATGATTATTCGATGATTTTTCAATATTTAATTAAGTCAATACTAGCAATATCAAAGCATTCACACTTAATATTCACAAATACATATCTTATGTGTTATATCAATATATTTTAATAAATACATATATTTTTAGACCAATTTAATATATGTGAGAATAGTTTAACTAAATACTAGTAATTCTTTAACTGTTTCATAATATATTAACGTATTTCAATGAAATTCGCACTTTGAGTTACTAATGCTTTACATATCTGTATATTTGATCTTAACATTGACAATTATACAGGATTTTATCACAATATCAACA
This sequence comes from Apostasia ramifera, assembly GCA_019297695.1. Lineage (NCBI taxonomy): Eukaryota > Viridiplantae > Streptophyta > Magnoliopsida > Asparagales > Orchidaceae > Apostasia > Apostasia ramifera. The sequence goes on along the minus strand of JAEMOT010003395.1, from coordinate 343,058 downwards.
AATTGAGGCTGAATATAAGCATTTAATGACTAATTCATTATGTATCAAGCTATTATAACGAAATACTAAAATTATATAGTTATTTGACAATTTTGCAACATGTTATACTGGCATTTAGATGTTGAGATTTTATATATCAAATATTTTAAGTTAAAAATCATTATTATTTTGTGAATTTAAATTGAATAGATATATTTAAAGACTGACTCATTATATACTAAATTATTTTAACAGAATACTAGCAATGATACAATAATTTGATGATTTTTCAATATTTATTTAACTTAATACTAGCAATATCGAAGCAGTTACACTTAATACTTACAAATACGCATCTTATACCTTTTATATCAACTTATTTTATCCGGATACATATATTTGCATACTAGTTTAATGTATATGAGAATATTTTAACTAAATACTAGTAATTCTATAAATATTTTATTACATATTAAGCTGAATATAAGTATTTAATGACCGATTCATTACGTTTCAAGTTATTGTAACTAAATAGTAGCAATTATATAGCCATTTGATGATTTTGTAATATATTTAAACAAAATACTAGCATTTTGATATTGAGATTTTACATATCAAATATTTTTAAGTTAATAATCTTTTTTATTCAACTTATTTTTAACTTAATACACGGCTAGAGTCTAATTTGATATAAATTATAATATTTCAACTAAATTCGAGCAATCAAATAACTATTTAATAGTATATTAATATATTTTGATTAAATATATACTTTTAAAAACTAATTTGGCATATATATTAATGTATTTAAATTAAAAAGTGGTAAGTATATAGCTATTTATTTCTATATTTAAGAATTTTAGCTGCATATGCATATTTAAAAATTGATTCGTTACATATCAAATTTTTTAACTGAATAGTGAGAATTATATGATAATTTGATAATTTTTTATCTATTTTTGACCAAAATACTTGCATTTAGAGTCTAATTTGTTATACATAAAGGCTTTTTCACTTAATTTTCACAATTACACAACTTATATGTTTTATATTAATGTATTTCAGCTAAATATACATATTTAGAGACCAATTCATTATCTTAATTCTTGCAATTGTATAACTTTTTGATGGTATATCAATATATTTTGACTGAATATCTTGTTTTAAAAACTACTTTGAATCGAATATTTGTAATTGATTTAACTTAAATATATGCGTTTAGTAATTGATTAGCTATATATAATGTTATTTTCATTGAATTAATTAATTATATGATTATTTAAAAAAAATTAATATATCTAAATAAAATAGTAGCATTTAGACATTTGCTTATAATATATCAATGTATTTTAATTTAATACTCGCAATTACAAAATTATACATATTTTATCAGCATACTTCTGTTAAATATGCATATTTTGAGATTTATTCGATATAATTAAGGTATTTTATTTTAATACTAATAATTATATTATTATTTTATTGTATATCATTGTATTTTAGCTGAATACACACTTTTGAAAACTTAATTATTATATAATGTTATATTTGAACTAAAATATTACAATTATAACTATTTATTGCTATATCTTTGAAGCTAAGCTAAATGCATGCATTTAAAAGGTGATGTACACTATATCAAATTATTTCAACTGAATACTAATAATTATACAACTATTCAATAATTTTTTAATATATTTGAATATAGCATAATATTTAAATAGTTATTTATTATATATTAAGATATTTTAATTTAATACTCATAAGTACGCAATTAATATATTCTATATCAACATATTTCAACTAATGTACAAATTTATAGACCAATTTCATATATATATATATGAGAATAGTTTAACTTAATATTAGTAATTCTATAATAATTTGATAGTATATTGATATATTTCAACCAAATTAGTACTTTGTGTAACTAATTTGTTACAAGTTATGCTATTTCAACTTAATATCTATAATTATATAACTATTTGGTAGTCTGTCGACATATTTTAGAGACTATTGTTTTACGTATTAGTGAATTTGTACAAAAGAATGGCAATAATATAACTATTTATTACTATGTAGATGATTTTATGCTAAATATACATATTTAGAAAATGATTAATCACATATTAAGTTATTTTAGTAGAATATTAGTAATTATAAGCTATTCAAAGATATTTCGATATATTTGAATAGAATACTAATATTTAGATATCATTTATTATATATTAAGATGTTTTACCTTAATAATTATAATTAAATAACTTATATATATATATTATATTGATATATTTCAACTAAATATATAAATTTAAAAACTATATCATTATATTTTTAACTTAATATCAGTAATTATATAACTATGTAATAGTTTATTGATATATTTCAACTGGGCACATACATTTAGAGTCTGACATGTGTACATATATTTAAACTGAACAATGACAATTATATAATATTTTATTATTATATTCATGAATTTAAACTAAATATATGTATTTAAAAATTGATTAATTACATATCAAGTTATTTTAACTAAATATTAGTAATAATAAGACTATTCGATAATTTTTCAATATATTTGAGCAGCGAACTAGCATTTAGATATCAATTTATTACATATTAAGATATTTTAACTTAATACTTATAAGTACACAATTTATATATATTATATCAACGTATTTTAATTAAATACATATTTAGAGTCATTTTCAACATATATCAAGATATTTTATCTTAATATCACTAATTATATAAATATTTGATAATATATTGATGTATTTCAGCTGAAAATATGATTTTAGAGACTAATATATTACATATCAATATATTTGAACAGAACAATTGTAATTCTATAACTATTTATTACTATATTAATAAATTCAAGCTAAATATACATATTTACAAACTAATTAGTTACATATCAAGTTATACTAACCAAATACTAGCAATTAAACAACCCTTCAATATTTTTTACTATATTTGAATAAAATATTAACATTCAAATCTTGATTTATTACTTATCAAAGTATTTTAACTTAAGAATATTTACATACATAATATTTTATATCACCATATTTACATATCAAATATTTTTTAAAAACAATTACATGCCACACACCTAAAAATTATACTCCACACATTTTTCTTATACCCTACACACTTTTCTAAAGTTGCAGTGTAACTTTTTAAAAATAGGTGTGATACACGTAATTATGATAATATAGAGTATTATGTACGTAATTATTCATTTAACTTAATGTAACACTTACCTAACTTATACTTGTTTATATCATAGTACTCCTACTGAATATACAAATTTAGAGACTGATTCAATACATTACAAGTTATTTTAACTTAGTATTAGTAATTATACAACTATTTAATAGTATATTGATGTATTCCACCTAAATACACTTTTCATAGATGCATTTATTGCATATCAGTGCAATTAAACTGATTAAAGATATTTATACAATTATTTATTACGATATCGATAAAATTTAGGCTAAATATATGTATTTAAAGACCTATTCATTGCTTATCAATTATTTTAACTAAATATCAGTTGTCATAAGACTATACTATTATTTTTTAATATATTTGAACAAAATACTAGTATTTAAATTTTGATTTATTACATAATAAGATATTTTAATATCATATCGATGTATTTTAGCTAAGTACATATATTTAGAGATCGAGCCAATACATATATTTGATAGTGGATTGAAGTATTTCTACTAAACAAACACTTTTAGAGGCTGATATGTCAGACCAATTCGTTACATGTCAAATTATTTTAACTTAATACTAGCAATTATATGACTATTCAGTGATTTTGTAATGTATTTGAACAAAATATTAGTATTTAGATATTGATTTATTATCTATCAAACTTTTTAACTTAATGCTTATAATTTCACAACTTACATAGATTATATTAACGTATTTCGACCAAACACATATAGCTAAAGACTGATTTGATATATATCAAACTATTTTAGCTTAATAGTAATAATGATATAATTAGTTCATATTATATAAATGTATTTTAATAGAATACACATTCTTAAAAACTAAGTTATTATATATCAATATATTTAAATTAAAAAAAGTTAATTATACAATTATTTTTTGTAATATCAATAAAATTAACTTAAATATATATATATTGAGACCGATTTGTCATCTATGAATTCAATATTAGTAATTATACTATTATTTGAAGATTTTTTATTATACTTGAGCAAAGTATGGGTAGTTAGATATGTGTAATAAAGGTATTTTAACTTAATGCTCATAATTACATAACTTTTATATTTTATCGACCTATTTCTACTACATAAGCTCATTTAGAACGTGATTCGATATACATCATGAACTTTAATTTAACATTAATAATTATATAACTATTTAATAATATAAACTTTTAGACATTCATTTGTTCCATATATAATGATAATACTTAACTTGAATAATGATAATTATTCTATTTTTCATTATTATGTTAATAAATTTAAGCCAAATAAATATATCTAGAGAGATTCCTTACCTATAATATTATTTTAATTGAATTCTATGAATTACGCAACTATTTAATTATTTTTAATTTATTTGGATAAAATACTAGTATTTAGACATCAATTTATTATATAATAAAGCATTTTAACTTCATACTCACAATTAGATAAATTATATATATTTTATTGACATATTTCAATAAAATTCATACATCGGCCCTATTTGGCGCGAGGACCAAATCAGGACCAAAATGATACTAATTTAAAAAATAATAATAAATAAATTTTTTTAATCATTCTACACAAATTTTAATATAAAAAAATATTATTTTACTTCACATACTCAATAATTTTTAATAAAAATATATACTTTATTTCACATCCTAGACTAAAATATTCGAATAGAGTATTTTGATCTAGGATGTAAAATAAAATTATTTTTTTATTAAAAATTATTGAGTATGTGAAGTAAAATAATTTTTTTTATATTAGAATTTGTGTAGAATGATTAAAAAAATTTATTTATTATTATTATTTTTTTTAAATTAGTATCATTTTAGTCCTGATTTAGTCCTCGCGCCAAACAGAGCTTAGAGACTATTTCGACAAATATTAATGCATTTTGACTTAATATTTACATTTATCTAACTTAAATATGATATATCAACATATTTTAATTGAATATATATATATATTTGAAAATTAATTCGATATATATTAAGTTATTTTAACTTAATACCAGTAATTATAAAACTCTATGAGAGTGTATCAACATATTTCATTTAAATGTGTATTTTTAAATACTAATTTGTAACATATTAATGTGTGAACTCAAAAGTAGTAACTATATAACTATTCATTGCTATATTTATAAATTTAAGTTGAATAGACGTATTTAAATATTGATTCATTATGTATTAAATTATTTTAACTGAATATTAATAATTATATAATTATTTAATAATTTTTCAGTGCATTTGAATAAAATACTACCATTTAAACACTAACTTATTATATATCAAAGCATTTTCATATAATACTCACAAATATGCAACTTATATATGTTATATCGACATATTTTAATAGAATACCTATATTTATAGACTAATTCAATATATATGACTATTTAAATTTATACTTATAATTTTATAATTATTTAATAATATATCAATATATTTTAATAGAATTCACAATTTTAGTGACTAATTTGTCGCATATAAACTTAATATTGATAATTATATAACTTTACATCACTATATCAATAAATTAAAATTGAATATAAGCATTTAATGATCAATTCATTATGTGTCAAATTATTTTAACTAAATACTTGCAGGAATACAACGATTTGATAATTTTTTAATATAGTTAAATAAAATATTAGCATTTAGATTAAGTTTTTACATATTAATATATTTTACACAACTTATATATAATATATCGATGAATTTCAATTTAATACACAGATTTAAAGGCTGATTCATCACATATTATGTTATTTTTACTAAATACTAGTAATTACATAATTATTTAATAATATATCGATATATTTTGGTTAAATATATACTTTTAAAGGCTAGTTTAGCATATATTAATGTATTTTACTAAACAGTAATAATTATATAGCTATTTATTATTATATTTATAAATTTAACCTGCATACGCATATCTAAAGACTGATTCATTATATATTAAGTTATTTTAACTGAATACTGGTAATTTTACGATCATTAGATGATTTTTTTATAGACTAATTTTATGACCAAAAGTTATTTTCATGCATTTAGAGACTAATTTATTATATATTAATATTTGTGAACTAAATAAAAGTAAATATAAAACTATTTATTATTATATCGATGAATTTAAATAAAATATAAGAATTTGGAGACTTATTTATTGTATATCAAGTTATTTTAGTTGCACATGTAATTATATGACTATTACAGGATTTTTAAATATATTTGAACAAAATACTGATATTTATATATTAATTTAATATACATTAAAGAATTTTAATTAAATACTAACAATTATATAACTATATATATTATGTGGATATATTTTAAATAAGTACATATATTTAGAGATAAATTCAATGTATCTCAAAGTATTTTAACTTAATACTAACAATTATAGGGCTATTTGATAGTGTGATATGTTATGTATCAATATATTCAAACTGAGCAGTTGTATGTATACAGTTATTTATTATTATATAATTCAAGTTGAATGCACGTATTTACAGGCTGATTCATTACACGCCAAAGTATTTTAACTTTGTACTAGCAATTATATGACTATTCGGTAATTTTTTAATACATTTGAATAAATTATTAACATTTAGAAATTGATTTATTACCTATCAAGCTTTTTATCTTAATATTTATAATTATCAACTTATATAGGTTATGCCAATGTATTTCGACTGAATACATAGATCTAAAGACTGATTTGATATATATGAAACTATTTTAACTTAATATTAGAAATTATATAACTATTTAGTACTAATAAATTTATTTCAATTGAATACACGCTTTTAAAGATTAATTTGTTACATATAAATATATTTGAATTGAAAAGGACAATTATATAAATATTTTTTATTATATCGATGAATTTAACTTAAATATTTATATTTGAGACTAATTTGTTACCTATCAAGTTATTTGAATTGAACATTAGCAATTATACGACTATTTGATTATTTTTTATTGTACTTAAATAAGAGTGCATACAAATTACCGATAGAAAAATCCCATCCAAAATTAAGGGTAAATTTTATAAAACTGTAGTAAGACCAGCGATGATATATGGTGCTGAATGCTGGCCTGCAAAGAAGAAAATACAAATAAAATAAATATTGCAGAAATGAGAATGTTAAGATGGATGTGTGGATATACACGAAAGGATAGAATGAGAAATGAGTATATCCGAAAGAAAGTTGGTGTTGCACCAATTGAGGATAAACTTAGAGAAAGTCGGCTTCGATGATTTGGACATCTAAATCGTAGGCCAATTGAAGCTCCAGTTAGAAAAATTGAGTTATTAGATTTTGCCCATGTACAAAGAGGAAGAGGGAGATCAAAGAAGACATGGCAAGAAACTATAAGGAGTGATCTTAGTTACTTAAACTTAGATAAGAATTTGGTAACTGATAGAGCGCAATGGAAACAAAGGATTCATGTAGCCGACCCCACCTAGTGGGATTAAGGCTTGGTTGTTGTTGTTGTTGTTGTTGTTGTTGTACTTAAATAAGAGTGCATGAATCTTAAATCAAAAAATGGTGAGAGTTCTTAAGCTATGTAAGTAAACAATGTGATCCCAAATTATAAAAGTGCTTTTAAGGCAAAATCGTGAAACTAGTGATGATAAACTTATAATTAAGTGTATTTGAAATAGAGCAGTCCTACGATAGGTGACTTTCTTGAGAAGTACTTAAGTTATGTAGTTTCTTAAAATTAAAATAGATAATAACTATATATCTGGGACAGGGATGCTGCAACTCAAGATTTGTTGCATCAATGATTTTGAATAAGCTCTACAAGGGAAGAAATAAACTACATTAAAGTGATTTTATTTGGATAATGCTGGGTTAACACCTATATTAGATATGATCGAGGAGGATATTTAATATAGATTTTCCATGTTCATTGTCAAACCTGAAGGGCCTCGTAGATAAACGCAAGGAAGGTTTGACAAAGGGAGAGAGGATATGCCAAAAATGATTTGGAATTTGGTCATTATGCGTGACCTTGAACTTGTGCTCTTAGAGACTTAGCTTCTGATAGAGTTGAATGAGAAGAGAAATCCATGTAATTTGCTCAGCTATTTGCCTTTAGATATTGAGTTCTATAACTGATATTTTCTCCTTCCCGCTGCATTGAACCACTATTGCTTTTTTATTTCTTTTGACAAATAGAAATTGTTTCTTTTGGGGATTTAGGGACAGGGTGCACTTGTTCACAGGGGGATCTATGAGGCTGCCAAGGGGATTTTTCAGCAGATACTACCTGAAGTTCAAGCTCATTTGAAATATCGTGGTGATTCTGCGACTTTCCGCTTCACTGGGCATTCTCTTGGTGGAAGCCTAGCTTTGCTCGTGAATCTTATGTTGTTGATAAGAGGCGATGCGCCTACCTCATCTTTGTTGTTGGTTATAACCTTCGGTGCACCGTCCATTATGTGTGGAGGTGATTCCTTGCTTCGAAAGCTAGGATTGCCTCGAGGTCATGTGCAGTCCATTACAATGCATAGAGATATTGTTCCTCGAGCCTGGAGGAGATGCAGGTATAAAAATGAAAATGTGACGTATAAGTTCTTCTTGTTCATTTTTTTAATATGAGTCTTTCTCGAAAGATACTATTAACTTTGGTAGTTAAATTATTATTTTAATTAAAAATTTAAAATATATATATTTAAATTTAAAAAATTACTATTATATATTAGAATATAGGAAAAATAATTAAAAAGTTAAAGTTATAGTAAAGTATCTATGTATTTTATATTGATATTTTTATTTAGAGACTAATTTATTACATATAAAAGTATTTTAAGTTAATATTGACAATTATATAACTATTAGATAAATCGACGTACTTTAAATGGTGCAATGAAAAGCCTTTACTTATAGGTGTATACGCTGTTTAGATGACCAATATATTTGTATGAAATCACTCAAGATATGATATTGAGTTATCACATAAATTGTGCTTATTGAGAATATATTCTGCCCATTTTGTGTGAGTGGGAGATGTTGGTCATTAAAGATAATATCGCCCATAATGGACAGTTTTTGAGTGCTTATCTTTTGTTTGGTTATGTTTTAAGTTTAAGAAACAGCAAGTAGCTATCTTCCTCCTTAAGCGGTTCTCGACGCTACTTTTTCGAGAAAGACTATAAGAAGGAATAGACATATTTGGTCATGAAACTGAGACATCAGCATTGTGATTATGTCTATGATTGAAGTGATTCTCTAAAGAGTAAAAGGTAATTCAACCAGACTATTTCAGAATAAAAGAGAATGTATTATGCATGACAAGTTTATTTACCACACATTAGATGAAGATAATGTCCAAATTGGTCCAGTAATTAGAGATAACATCCTCCATTGAGTTCCTTTATTAATACTAGAAGACCTATTGATATATTATTTCAAACTAGAGTATTAATTCATTAATATGAAAACTAAAGGCACCAGTTGCATATTGGCCCAGACGAGAGATTTAGTTGCTATCAATTTTTTTTCTCAATGATAACTTTATCATTTAAGTTATATTAAGTTTAGATTGCATTTAAAAAAATCCTTAAACATAATGGAGTTTTCAACAGTACAAACTAGGGGAGAATGGGGTAATGACAATGAATTAGTATAGAATACTTGGGCATTAATATACTCAGAAGTTTGAAAATGCAAATAGCATGTTTTAAATGAAAAATGAAATAAATTTTTTTAAAAGTAATCTATTTTTGGGTAAAAATGCACTTTGGTTTCTGGATTTTTTTAATACACTTCACTTTGGTCTTGTTGTTTTAAACTCCAAATTTCATATTATTGGCATTTAAGTTGTTGTAACATAAATAGTTACAATTTTCTATGAGTTGACTGGCTAAACACTCCAATTTCAAGTTTTTTCAATCTGATCTTTTGTTGATACTCATAAAAGACTTACTCTACTTCTCTTCAATCATTTGTAATGACTAATGTTTGTGGTAAAAAGCAAAATTAGACAATTATTCTATGGTTGGCATTAAACGGGCGGATTTGAGAAGAAAAATTGAGGAAAAAGGGGGAACTCTTTTACGTCAGATCATAGTGAAAATTTGTTACTTTTGTCAAATATAAATTGCAAAAATACGAATAATATGGACAGCCGAAGTAATTTCTTTAAACGGTTCTTATCACCAGTGAGCTATTGTGTATTTATTAGTTTCAGATTGGTTCATGTTCAGTTCCTTTCCCTCTCCGTGTCATACCTAATCTTACAAACATTATTTCTTTTGCACTTTCTTTTAAGAAGTTTATTTTTTCTTTTTTTTACCTTAATTTTCCTAATCCCCACACTTGAGTTCCTTAGTGACAGTGTTCATGTTTTTACGAAAATGATCGTAGAAGAATGTTTGCTTGAGGAAAGATCCCCTTTCTTATTCTTCTAAATGCAGAGAAGGAATGAAAGGACTTGGACCCAATTTTTTTAATTTTGAAGAATATGTTTTACCAAATCTATGATCAGCACCTGATTACATGAGTTTGCGTATGAACTCCCATAGAAATGAACATTCTCAATGGTGATCAGCTTTGTTAAATACATTGTTCATGTGGTTTTGCTAGTAAGATACCCTATGACCTGGGTAACTGTTTGATTTATGAACCACTGATAACCTTTACCTGCTTCAGTTTTGATATTTTTTTCATTCATAGTTCTGTGCATTGTAATATGCTGTCATTCTGAGCATTTAGTGAACCAGAACTGCAGCCGGAGCTCTTGTCAACTCGTAAGCAGTCTGCTGCTGGCCTTACAAATCCATAGTCAAAACCCATAGCACAGTTGCAGAAGGTCTCTGCCGTTCCATTCTCTCTCTCAAGGTTTATGTTGTTTAACACTATGTTGCTACATGGAACCGTGTCACTGCATGCAAAGTTCATTGCTTTAGGAGTCTTTGAGGTCCCCTGGATGTTTCTGTATATGACTTGACTTATCTTTACTGCAGATGTCTGCATAATTGAAGTAAAGGCATTTAATCTTTTTGTGTTAAAGGAGATCATCATCAAAACATAAAATTCAGCAGCTAATCTGTGATTTCCAACTTACTTTTGATAATTTACTACATTATCAAATTGATTATCCAAAACATTTATCTACAATCCTATAGTAATAGATCCAGATGTTGATATTTCATTTTTGTTTAAATCTCATAAGACAAACCTGAAAATGTTAGCATCATTTTTGTTAGATGTCTGGCAACAAACTGACCTAAAAAATTAAGCTTGGAGTTATGGTTTAAAAATAAATATATTCTTATTCCAAGCTAATTTGCCTAGCAGATCCAATTTAACATTGATATTTTTTGTCTCAACCTTATCCTAGAGATAATTAAGGCACTGTGGCTACCAACTGACCTAAAACTTAAACTTGTAAGATATAATTCAGAAATAATTTCAATTTTCTTTTAGTTGTTAATAGTGACTTTTACCTAAACTGCTAAAGTTATAGCCAGTTGTTAAGTTGAAGGGAGCATTTAGTTCAATGTTATCTGGAGAAAATAATTATTTAGTTTAATGATATGTACAGATAATCTTCTAAAAAATTATATAATTATCTCTCAAAAGATGACATGTAGATTACATAATATTAAGATAGCATTGAACAAACGGAACGTGCTCTAAAATTTGTTGTCTAAATGCATCAAATTTCCTTTTTAATTGGCTTCTGATTCTTCAAACTTAATTGTCATTACCATCAAAAAGACTTTGTCATTAACAAAGGGTACCTGATTTTTACAAGTTGTTTGTGAATCACAATAGAACTGATCAATGATGATTGGGTTCTCAACGTCATTCATTATCACATTTTCAAACCTTACGGATCTCACATATCCTGATCCCCCCTGTTCAATAAATTAGATAATTGAGCATACTGCTTTAGTTGTTAGCTCAAAGAGTTTCATATGTGAAAAAAAAAATAAAAATGGAATATAATTTACTCAACTTAGTTCTGTAACTACAGAATGCTTACTTGCCAGGTCTTGATTCGTAGGCCATTTGTTGTTCCTGTGAGTGTTGCCATGTCAAGGACAACACCTGTAACTACACCCATTGAATTATCTTTCCCAAGGCTCCCTATACTAGAAAAAAAACATGAACAATACTTAGAATTAATCGTCAACCTATGATTTATCCCATCTGTAGGTACATAAATTCCGATCTCAGTTTGTTTTCCACTTTGCTCTTGCATAGAATTGTTTTGAGAAAATTGAGGTATCATACCTTATTCCATGTCCTGGCCCACATTCGATGCGCTTCATCTTAATATTAAAGCTGGCATTTACAATTGAGATGCAATCATCTCCTGGATATTGGAAAAAATAATTGCTTTTAAGTGTAGTGCAGGCCAGTTAAATGCGAACCCAATAGCTAGCAGAATGACTGGCATGCTTAAAATTTAGCGGCAGCAGCATTTGTGCCAGTAATGAGCCCCCAGTTTGCAATTGAATCTTTCTAACTTACCTACTTTGCATGCTAGCAAACATCTCCATTAATCTTTTAAATGAGTATTTGCTTTGTGACAAAGTCATATGTATTTCTTCCTGGCTATTCAGATACCAAATTTGAAATTATTTCATCAAAGGCATATAAACTTACAGGTCAAGTTTATAACTGTAAAGCATGAATTGTGTGCAGCTTGAGTGGTTTTGCAAATTTTTAGGCTGATGGTTTGCAACTAATGGTAGGTAGTAGAAAGTAGAAGCCACTGTTTATTGTTTTCGCGAAATTATATGCATAAATGCACTAGAAGCTACGTTAGAATTTTCAAGGTTACTAAATCCAAACTAAAATTGAAATTCGAATTTAGGCAGATTCAGATTTTAAAGTTGCTTAAAATTCGAACTGGCCAGGCTCAAAGTCATTGATTCTGAGCCTAGTCAATGTTGGAATGTATTAGACTCAAAATCACAAAGGGAAAATATGTGTGTACTGTAATTTAAGGAGGGGAATTTATGTAGGTTGAAAAGCTCCAATGAAGTAATGCAAGGAAAAGCTGTAAACAAGATATTAGTGGTAAGAATTTATATAAAAAAATTGTATTGTTTGTTCAGGAGAAAATCAAATTTTGAACATGGCAACTGTATCTTGAGATCGCCTCATTATCAGCTTCGAGTCAATCCCATGGGCTCATGGTTAAACTCTGACATTTCATTCTGATTATGTTTTTACTTGAATTTCAAGCAATATTCAAATTTGGATTTTTTTTTTTTTTTTTTTTTTGCCCACCCTGTTTTGATAAACATAATATAGAAGAAACGTGATGATAAGTAAGTAGAAGAAAGCATGGTGATTTTTTTACAGTAAAGTTTGCTTTCCCTTTTATAATGCAAAAGCAAGCTAGGTTTGTCTATTTTGCTATAGTAATGTCCTTTTTTATCTATTTACTGTTTAACTACATCACTTTGTAATTACAAAGCATCCTAATTGACCTTAAATTTATTAAAATGGCATCATGTGCTAAAACTTGCATTTAGCATGATTCAGGAATCATCTGTATTCCTATCTGAAGATCATATTATTTTGAGATGGAACAATTTGGCAAAATAATTATTCACCTGTTCCAATTCGGCAATTCTGGATGGATATATCAGTAGACTCACTGATATGAATACCATCTGTATTGGGGCTATCTCGTGGGGACTTCACTCGAATTCCAGATATTCGCGCTGCTTCAGATTTTGATATGGTGAAATGTATCTGTTGAGCACTCTGTATGGTAAGGTCCTTCACCCTTAAATTTGAGCTTGAGTCAATAGTTAGTGCCTGCAAACAAAAAGGGTTAAATCAATTCTTGAGCTTCATCTTCTTGTGCTGCTGCAAATTCTACTATGCTTCACATAGTGGCAGGAAGAGAATTTTTTCCTCCTTTTGCCTGTGCCAAAGCATTTTGACTGATGAAGTCCTATGCAGACTTTCCTATTACAAGTTTAACTGCTAAGTCTCTCTGTTATGATAGTTTTTAGTATTGCTAGATGCCTCCATCAAATAAAGGGAAATTTTTTAAATAATTATTTTTGTTCTCACAAAATGTTTCTCTTTTAAGTAAAATTTCAAAATTCTTTCTTGTTCCAAGTTCGCTAGTTTTACTTTACAATTACAACTTATATATGTTTCTTACTGGTGACTCCCATAGTCATTAAGTGCAAGTTGCATTTGTGACGTAAAACTTGCTGACTTGGGACAACATTACTTTAAATTTATATGCATAATATGAGCACTTCTATAAAAATCATATCTTAAAAGCTTGATTAAATGGAGGATGTTGTGGATTTTTGATGATTGCCAATTGACAGTTTCATATTAAGGGAAAAACATTGAAAATCCTGTTATTAGTAGGAGAAACTCTTAATATGTAGCATTATCAAAAAAAAAAGGGTTAAACTTTATAAATTTCTCTTCACCAACATTCCTAGCTAGTGTTACATGTAATGTTAAATCTAATTTGTCTAAAGTTTTTCACATAATTTGCAATGTTAAATCTAGTTTGTCTAAAGCTTTTTGCATAATCTGTACCTATGTCATTTTTTAGCTATTCTCTGACACATATCCCAACAATAACAACAACAACAACCAAACCTTAATCCCACTAGGTGGGGTCGGCTACATGAATCTTTTGTTTCCATTGCGCTCTATTAGTTACCAAATTCTTATCTAAGTCTAAGTAACTAAGATCACTCCTTATAGTTTCTTGACATATCTTCTTTGGTCTTCGTCTTCCTCTTTGTACATGAGCAAAATCCAATAACTCAATTTTTCTAACTGGAGCTTCAATCGGCCTACGATTTAGATGTCCAAACCATTTAAGCTGACTTTTTCTAAGTTTATTCTCAATTAGTGCAACACCAACTTTCTTTCGGATATACTCATTTCTCATTCTATCTTTTCGTGTATATTCACACATCCACCTTAGCATCCTCATTTCTGCAATATTTATTTTATTTATATGTTTCCTCTTTGAAGGCCAGCATTCAACACCATATATCATCACTGATTTTACTACAGTTTTATAAAATTTTCCCTTGATTCTGGATGGGATTTTTCTATCGCACAACACGCCAGAAGCATTTCTCCATTTTACCCATCTTGCTTGAATTCTGCTAATAATGTCTCTGACACATATCCCAAAATTGTCAAATTTAATTTTTATTTAAAGGGGTTGATGGTGTCTATTTTAGATTTGAAATATTTAAATTCATTGGAGGATTTAGTAGCTTCCTATTATAATTTTCAGTATTATTTTATTTTATAATATTTTTGAAGTTTCTCTATACTAATGAAAGTTTTCTATTTATAGTTCAGTATATGGCAATTTCTATAAATAATCTTATTGCTACGTAATGTTAACATTAAGATCAATAGAATGAAGAAAGTTTTATCCTCAAATTTCTCTCTTTCTCTTCCTTCTTCTAATTGGTTTGTTTTTGTTTTCTTTTTTCTTTTGTATAACTTTTCTTTCTTTTCTTTACATCTTCTCTTTATTCGATTTTTCTATTTGCTTTTCTCTTTAACTTACTTTATATTCAACATTCTGTTAATATCTCTCGCAGTCTTAGTAGTGCATTTTTCATTCACTGGTGTATTTATAATGTATTTTTCTTTATTTTTTTATCTCAGTTGCAATAAAAGTCAGAGCTACATCTTTCTTACACAATCATTTTTTGGGTGAATTGCATATAGGTCCTTGAGATTTAGTATTTTGCATAGTGATTTATTGATTTTGAATTATAACACTTAAAACTTAAATTTTTGCACATTGATTTATAGATCTTAAGTCTTAGCACATAAGTTCTTATGGTGAACACATTATTTTGTTAAGTTATTGAGTATATATTTATAATTATGTAATTGTTTAAAAATATTTATGTAATTTGTATATTTTAGTTTTAATGCAAATACTGCAATATTAGCCAAGAGATGATAGTAGTGACAATATATGACCTGACTCGTGAACTCAACCTGAACTTGACTTGAGAATTCTGAATATGAGTGATGAATTTTGAACCATTGATTAAATTGGTCGTGGTTGGGTTTGGGTTCGAGTGTACACAATGAGGTTGAATTAAGTTCGGATTATTCATTTATCAATATTTATTTTATAAATAAGTCAGATTAGCGGGTTAACTTTATTTATTTATTTATTAGCTATTTTTTTATAAATGAATCAGATTTGAGTTGAATTAGTTCGATTTGCGTCGCACTCAACCTGCCAACCCTTTTTGCCACGATTAGTCTTCGCCGGTGGTTCGTTTCTTGCCCCCTCGAACTCGGCTTCGTTTCCGACCTCCTGCGCTCGGCTTCGTCTCCGCGTTTTGCGTCGCGCGTCAGAGTTCTAGTCCTTGGCGAGCTTCTGCACTGCATCGCCTGCCGCTCTCTTCTAGTCTCTCTGCGCTCTCTCAACTCCATCGCTCGCCACGGTATCCGGACGCGTCGATCGTCGCCAGCGACCTCAGCCGGCCAGTTCACCGCCGCCGAAGTTACCCCTTTCCGTCTACCGCGTCGTCCAGTTCTGCGAGCTCCAGTGCCGAGCACTGCGATCTGCGCGGTTCATCGCAGCTCCCGCGCCAGGTATCGCGATCTCTCTGCCGGCTGTTCTTCTGTGAGTTGTTGTCCCGACTGTTCTCTGCTGAGCCGTGGAAGCTTTCTGTTTTAGTCCTTCGGTGCCTATGCTTTTTGGCGTTGTTCCTGCAGACTCTATGGCATTGCTCAACCCCTTGAGTAAGCAACACTCCTGTCCAGCATAGTTTGAGTTGCAGGTGCTGGAATCTTCCCAACGTCCCAGCACGCTCTCGTCATAGAAAATTACTTAGAAGTGCATGTGCCAACAAAAAAAAATGTGAGGGATCTAGAAGTCGTGAATACAATCATTATGACCGTTTCAGTGGAGGAATATTTCAAGTTTCTTCAATCTGGAGGTGCTAAAGCTGTTATAGAATCCATTACATCTCTCATTTATGGTGGACCCTCAATTGTCTTACTCATTCATCTATTTCCTCACCTTGGATACTTGATTCAGGCGCCTCAGATTATATGTTTAGTTATGTATCTTCATTCACTCATCTTAAGGAGTTCATATTCTTACTAATGTCTCCCTTGCAGATGGATCTACATCCTCAATTAGAGGTGTTGGAAATATTTCGCTTACTCCATCATTATCTGTCTTCTGTTCTTTATCTCCTTAAATTTCCTTTAAGTTTTATTTCTATTAGCAAGCTCATGAAAAGTTTTAATTGTTCAGTAATTTTTTCTCGTGACTTTGTTTGTATTCAGGATTTAAAAATAGAAAAGGTTATTGGTATAGGGTATGAGTCTAGAGGCTTTTATTACTTACGGTGACCCATTCAGCATTTACAATGGATGCATTTACACAACAGGTGCATGGACATCTAGGACACCTTGGCTTGCAGTGTTTGCAGAAAAGGATTTTTGGTTTGTCAAGCATCAAAAAATCTTGAGTGTGAATCATGTCAATTAGGGAAACACCATCATACTTCATTTCCTAATCGTATTGATAAACGTGCTTTTGTACCTTTTTTTCTTATTCGTTCAGATATTTGTGAACCTAGTTGTGTCACTTCCAAACTTGGTTTCAAATACTCGTTACCTTTATTGATGATTATTCTAGAATGGCATAACTTTACTTAATAAAAGATAGATCTAATTTTTTTTTTTCATTTTTACCTCATTCTGTCTTAGAATTAAAACTCAATTTGGTGCTTCTACTTGTATCTTACTTAATGATAATACAAAAGAACACCTTTCTAGTGCTTTTCAATCTTATATGTCTTGTCAGGGTATGTTGCATCAATCTTCATGCTCTTATACTCCACAATAAAATGGAGTTGTTGAACGAAAAAATAGACATTTACTTGAGACTGCACATATCTTGTTAATTCATATAAATGCCTCTCTCAAATATTAGGACAATGCAGTCCTTACCGCATTTTATCTTTTTAACTGAACTGTTTCGTCTATCCTTCATTACTAGATCCCTTTTAATATTTTATTCCCTCTTAATAATATATAATCTTTCATCTTGAATATTTAATTGTACATATTTTGTGCACATATTATCTCCTAGAAGGGATAAGTTATCCTCTAAGTTAATCAAGTGTGCGTTTTTGAGTTATTCTTGCCTTTAGAAGGGGTATAGATGCTACTCACTAGAACTCCATCGGGCCTTTGTCTTAGTTGACATAACCTTTTTTGAATCTACTCTATTCTTCACTATTGCATCAACTACTTTAGAATCTACTCTTGAGCATTACCCATTATTATGCCTTTGTCTCTCCCTATCTTTCTCACAAATTCATAGCAATTTACAGATACTATAGTTCATGCTCCAAAGCCATTACAAGTATATAGTCGATAACCACGACAAGAAACAGTCACAGATGAGCCTACGAACTATGTTGTAGTACTAGACATTCATCCTATCTTATATTCCATCAACTGATTTTGGCCTTCGTATTGCCCTATGAAAGGGTGTCCGTCTCTGTCAACCACCACAAATGTGTCGTCACTTACTGCTCATTCTCTTTCTCACTTTGTTTCATATGATTCTTTATCCCCAATTATTTTTCGTTTGTATTTTCTCTTTTTTCAGTGTCTATTCTTAAGATAATTGGAGAGGCTATTTCACATTTTGGGTGGAGACAAGCCATAATTAAAGAAATGTCAGCATTACGTTCTAGTGGTACATGGGAGTTGGTTCAGCTTTCTCCAAGAAAGTCAATAGTCGAATGTTGGTAGGTGTACATTATAAAATGCTCTCCTAATGAAATCATTGATCGTCTCAAACCCAAACTGGTGACTAAAAGCTGCACACAAATATTCAAAATTGATTATGTGGATACTTTCTCGCCAGCTACTAAGGTTGCCTCGGTTCGGTTATTCTTGACTCTTGCTACTCGATGGCGAACTAGACATCGAAAGTACATTTCTATATGGAGACATACAAGAGGAAGTATATATGGAGTAACCTCCGGGATGTTACTCATGGGGAGCTAGGATTAGTCTGTAAACAAAAGAAATCTCTTTATAGATTGAAGCAGTCTCATAGGGAATGCTTTGAGAAGTTTTGAACTACTTTGTTGGAGTTTGGCATAACTAGAAGTAAGTAAGATCATTTTGTTCTCTATATGACTTTAAAGTCGATGAGACAAATCCTATTGATTGTATATGTTGATGATATCATAATTACTGGCAATGATAATGATGGAATATGCAGACTAAAGGAGCATCTACTGCAAATTTTCAAAATAAGGATTTGGGATGGGCAATGAAGTAACAAGGCCAGGAAAAGATATCTTCATTTCTCAAAAAAAGTATATCTTGGATATGTTAAAGGAGGCGGGCATGTTAGCGTGCAAATCAATTGGCACTCCCATGAATCCAAATGTTAAGCTTGCACCAGAACAAGAGGAGTCTGTTCTAGATCCTAGCCAATATCGCAGATTGGTAGGAAAGCTAAATTACTGGATTGTATCTAGGTCAAACATATCTTTTGCAGTCAGTGTAGTCAATCAAGTCCTATAGTCTCCCCACACTAGTCATTGGAATGTAGCCATGAGAGTACTACGTTACCTTAAAAGTGCTCCAGGAAAAAGTCTTTTGTACCAAGATCAAGGACACTTACAGGTGACAGAATATACAGATGCAGATTGGGCAGGCTCTCCTTCTGATAGGCGCCTTATGTTTAGTTATTGTGTGCTATTTAGTGGCAATTTAGTCTCTTGAAAAAGCAAGAAACAAAATGTTTGCGAATTGATATGGCTCAAACAATTGATGACAGAGTTGGGCTTCTGGTGGGGACACGACGACATCGGACCGTCGATTTATTCCGGGCAGGGTCTACACTCAACGTCCGAGATCTCACCACGTGGCGTCGATCTGGATGGAGGATTGATATCTGCAGATTTAGCAGCAGGCAAAATTGGTGGCTGATCAGTGAATTGGAAATCCCCATTTAAATCAACTTATTGATTTGAATGAGAATATTTCAAATTTTGGGCTGATCTTGTTTATTTTCTTCTATTTTTAGACATTCGAATTTGGCATGTGGTAATCAATTTTTTTCGCATTTGTTTCTGCAATTTGAATTTCGATTGTAATTGTCTATATAATGGCAAGAACTAGTACTGTTTTTTTTTAATCCTGGAATGAAATTATTTTGAGCTTGAATACTGTGTGTTACATCCCGATGAAGGGAAGGTTTGGGACCTTAGGTGAAAATCCCTAAATACCTTAAAGAGATTTAAGGTATTCCCAACTCTCCTCGAATCTTTTCGCAGTTCACAAGTTTATATAACCTCCAGGCCCCTGCAAGTAATTTCTCAGCCCTAATTCCCCAAACAGAGCCCCGGCTCTATCTCTGTCGCTGATACTGCGAGACCCGCCCAGCCCTTCGCTGGACCAGCTCTGCCAGCCCTCGTCGCCGTCCGGCGAGCTCGCCGGCCATCGCTGGTCGCCGCCGCCAGCCTGA
>JAEMOT010003395.1:288572-306106 GCA_019297695.1 Apostasia ramifera | reverse complement strand
CTCTAAAATAGTTTTACCCTCCTCATTTATCTCTCCAAAACCATATCCACCATGTATATTATTAAATTCCTCAGCAACACGTCCAACATGTCCATTTAAATCTCCTCCAATAAATAATCTTTCCTCCTGAGGTATCTCTTGTATTAACTCTTCTAAATCATTCCAAAATTTTTCCTTTGTGCTCGCATCTAAGCCAACTTGGGGAGCATACACACTTACAATGTTAATAATCATTCCATTGATTATAATTTTTAAAGCCATAATTCTATCACAATTTCTCTTAACTTCCACTACATGATCCTTCAAGCTCTTATCCAGAATTATACCCACTCCATTCTTATTTTTATTCTTACCAGAGTACCAAAGTTTAAAACCTAGGCCATCAATTTCCTTAGCTTTCTCTCCAACCCATTTTGTTTCCTGCAGGCACAAAATATTAATCTTTCTATGAATCATAATATCCACCAACTCCATTAGCTTGCCCGTCAGGCTGCCTATATTCCAAGTTCCTAATCTAATCCTACTTACATGAGTTCTACTATGATGGACTAGCTTCTTTACCCGCATCCGTCCATGATGTGGGGACCCTTGCTCATTTTTCACTACACCCGGGCGCCGATGCAGCGGCCCTTGCTCATTTTTCACTGTATTCAGGCAATACAGCGCGTCGCTTCCAGGGAACGCCCTAGCTTTAACGCAATTTTCTAAAGGATTCATGTCATGATTGATTCGACAAGTTTTACGTTTTGCGTATGATTGTTATCAAAAAAAAAAAATCTTGTGTATATGATCAAGTTGTAGTATTTAACGGCATATACTTAGATGTTTGTCATTTTTTAGAACATTTCTTTTTTTGTTCAACATGATAAAGAAAGCATCACAGTGGTACTCAGTAAATCAAAGTTGCAAAGGCACCATTCTTTGATTGTGATGAGAGCAAAAGAGTCACTCTTTATTGCAAACTTCACTCTTGTGGAAGTTTGAACTTGGAAGAATAGTCCTCTTGCAACTTTCGCTTATATTGTGCCTTATTATTTCTCCCTTGAACTTTTTTCATATTATTACTTTCCTGAAAGTTGAAGCTTATTGTTACTTAGAGGGATGATTGAAGTACTTACATTGTGAAGTTAGTTATTTTTTCAAAATTTAAAGTTCTTTGTTAGTGAGATTATATCTTCTGCTATCTATTGAATTTGCAAAGTTTATTATGGATCTGAATAGCTTATGATTCAATTTTTTGTTTGATAGATGGACGTTTGTGCTGGTTACAATTTATTTTGGGGTATGTTGACATATATTTATTTTTCTTGCAATATTCTCTGGCATCTCAGAATTCATGAATCACTTTATTCTTTTCCATTACCTAGCTTACTCTAAAAGTTATATCTCATCTCTGTTTGTCTGGTCTTTTAGCTTGGCTCCTTGCTCTCTGCCTATGGGTGCCATCAGTTCAGGAATGAAGTTGCTGGTGCTAGAATAGATCGTGTCAGATGTGCTGAGCATGGCACATATGTTCCTCCAAGATATGGTGAAACTGAGAATAGCCCTGAATTTGCAAAGAATTGTGTTTTCCAAGAAAACCCAAACAATAAAAAAGTTGCAGGGTTTGGTAGCTATCTCTTCCAAATTGTCTATCAGGTAATTCTCAGAAAAGGTAGCTGGAATAGCTTATTATCCATTATACGTTCTTGTATAAGGGTAATGTAGAGAACCAACCTATTTGCATGAAACCTAGGTTGGAATTACGAAACTACACAAGCTTCCTTGAGAAATTTTGGGGGTTTTTAGTTACAATATGCGAAACCAAATCGGAAACATGATAAAATATTTTGACTCCTATAATAAAATTCGATTTCCTTGCATTCGATTTGCCTTTGCCTCCTATAATAAAATTCTTTTAGGAGTTGGTCTGGAATATTTTGAATGACAGATTGGCCTGCTTCTTCCTCCATGCCATAAAGCTTGTGAAATTAGAGTACAAATTGGAATTAATTAGGGTTCATCCATAAAATGAAAACATCCATAAGTAGGCGTAGAGAATGTTCATTCAGATTAACAATAAGAATGAATTAGGCTTCCAAACTCAATATTAACTGATCTAATATCACTAAGTTAAAGCAAAATTTCCAATCCAAACATTTCTAGAAGAAAACTAGATCAACGTAAGAAGGATTTAGAGGAAAGTGCACATAAATTTGTAGATTAATAATAACCATAGTGAAAAACATATGTGAGTATGGAGTCACATAGGCATGCAATAACAAGTGTGGGGTGGCTCTAAACCTTAACATCTTCATCTTGCTTGCATCTACTTGGTATCATAGTGCATTGTCTCATTAATTTTGGTATCAGATTCCGGCTCCACATTAACGTTGAGCTGCCATGATCACCATTGTCACATTCTTGTGATGCCATTCGCTATTCACCCCTTTTTTCGTCTCTATTTAATTCCACCTCCACCTCTACACTGCAAAACTCCACCAGTGCTAGCATTGCTTTTGAGCCTTGACGCCATTGCCACAGATCTAGATTGAGTGCATAGGAGAGTATGTCCTCGCTTGTACACACTAGTTGCAAGACCGCTAGCACTTGTTAGCCACTTGCCCGATCGCACATGCGAGACATGTGAGCTTATAGCTTGCACGCACTCGAGGCCCAAAGCACACTGCTCGCATATGCACGACACGTTGCCTACCGCTACTCGTCCCTGCATCCTCCTTTGTGCTCGACTCTACTTTGTATTTTCGCTTTATCAACACAACCACTTGCGGCCTCTCCGCATGCACGCCTACCTCTCTATGTGCTATGAATTTCTTTGATTAGGTGTAACATTTGATATGAATTAAATAATTATTGCTTTATTAAATTTCAATTAGATTTATCATTTATTTGGATTGTTTGGTTTATTCGACTATGTGAACATTAAATTTTTATTGTGTGAATGACTTTTGGTTGATATTTTAAGACCTTATTTGATTTATTGAATTTAAGTAACAGCTAAATCTATTTGGTAAATTTTGTAAATTGTTGTCAATTTAAATTTATTTAAATTCTAAATTAGTTTAATTTGCGGAATTAAAAATTATCTTGATTCATCTCATAATTAAATTTAGAAAATATTTGTGTTTATTTGAAATAATTTTATCATTTAAATTTACTGATCTCAAACTTATATATCATTTCAATTTATTTCACAATATTTTACTTTGATAATTTATTTAAGTCATTTGACTTTTTTATTTTATTCTTATATATTATTTAATATTCATATTATAATTTTAATCTGTTTGATCGGAGTTTGTGGTAATACTAGCTTACACTTTTTTTATTTTGAATGGATCCTAATTTAAGAGATCAACTAGCTAGTTTGATAGCTAAAATTGATAGCATGTTGCTCGTCTAGAAGTAAAACCTAGTTTTGATGGTAGGTAAGATCTTGCAGTCTATTTGGATTGGGAGATTGTTATGAATTGTTATTTCAAAGAGATTGCTTTTACTAGACCAAAAAAGACATGATAAGAAACTATAAGGAATGATTTTACATATTTGGAGCTAAGTAAGGATTTGCTATTTAATAGAGTACAATAGAAACAAAGAATTTATGTAGTTGATCTCACTTAGCGGGATAAATGCTTGGTTTGTTGTTTGCTTTTACTAGAACAAAATTACCAGGCGAGCCAAATTTTATGTTGACATAGAGAATGATCGTCTTCATTATAAAATGAGACTGATTAATTCTTTGAATTAGCTTAAATGTATTTTAGGAAATGAGTATGTTCCCCAATATTATTATGAGCTTAATTTAAATAAATGGGAGACTTCGATTCAAAAGATCATAACAATATCTAAGTATATCAATAAGTTTGAATATTTTCATGTACGCTGCAAAGTTTTTAGAATTTGAGAATACTATAATTATATATTTAAATGGTTTGAGAAGAGCGTACATGATAGGTGGTCTTGGCATTTATTTAGGACACTTGATAAGGTTTATGATAAAGCTCGATATTACGAGCTAATCTAAAGATCACTAATATCTCAATGTTTTGAGGCTCGAGATAGTCGTGTCTCCATGAGTGTTATGCCTATTGTTAAGGGGCCTACTATTTTGCATGACCTTACTTCTAATCCACCTCTTTTGAAGGATCAAAATAGAGATCCCAATGACATGCTTGTTTACTCAACTAGTCCATCTCTTTTGAGAGAGGACAAAGTTGAGTGTCTTACTGAGGTCTCTATGGTTCTAGAGAAGAATAGTATGTTCTTATCTATCTTTGTTTATTTAGCAGATTCAAACTAGTAGAAAAATATGAAATGTATGAGGATAAAATTGAAGGAAATATTAAGAAAATAATTCTAAAATCTGAGCATATTGAGAGAAAAAATCTTAGCGTCATCTGAGGGAATTGTATTGAATGAACATAAGGATGGATTATATCTTCTACAGAGTCATTCACAATTGAGATTGTAATGTCCCAAAGATTCTTATGATGACCTGTGGCCAAAAACAATGATGAGTGATCGCTGAGTGATGTCTCAAAAGAAGAGATTCACTAGAGCAAAATGCAGGTCTTGATAGGTTTTTAGGCCGGATGATGAGTGGTGAAAGAGGCACAGGAATGAATGGTACAAAATCGCAAATGGAGGAGCGTTCCCGAGCTGTGTAAGTAAATAATGTGATCTCAAATAATAGATGCGTCTTTTTGGGCAAAATTGTGATGCTAATAATGAGAAACTATGTAGTTAAGCATGCTTGAGCTGTACTTGGATGAGTGATTTCCTGAAAAGTACTTAAGTCATATAGTTTCTTAAAATCAAAACAAACAATACCCCTAATTTGAGACATAAGATGTTACAGAGAATCTTGAGAAATATTTATTAAATGCTTCATTGTTTGGTGGTGATGATAGAAAATTTGTTGTTTATATTATTAAGAAGCATGATGAGTTAGAAGTATAGGAATATACAACATATTAAGGATGAAATCATACGTGAGGCTATTACCTATAAGAAACTGTCTGAGAATTACATAAGAAAACTAAGAAAATAAATGANAAAATTTTTTTTTTTTTTTTTTTTTTTTTTTTTTTATGATGGATTGGGCATAGGTATGGTTGGGTTCTTATTGAAGTATCTAAAAGTTGATCTATTCAGGTTTCCAACTATTTCTGAAAGATTGTTTGGCATCTCTTATGATGCAGATGTCTTTATACTGCTACTTACTAGCCACATACTATGATTAGATTAAGTTTGTAGGTAAAGCTTAAGTTTATTTTTCTATTTAGTGAGTTTACATTCATTTATTTTCTTTTGGCTTTATTTATTGCATATTAGAGAGTTATTTGAAGTAAATTTATGTGTACATTCTCATCTACATTCATGACAAACTAAATTATTGATCAATTAGTTTAATGAAAATTATTACATATAAATGTGAGATTTTTGAAAAATAATTATGTGATAATTTAAGTAAATTTTAAACTTGGAAAAAAAGCTAATTTAAAATTTTAAATAAGATTCGGTTGATTGGATAAATTATGTATTTGTCACTGGATTTTTAGGCTTGTCATATTTTCAGTATTTCAAATTTGATAGTTTTCAAGATCCAACAGTAATACCTAGTGAAGCTTAATATTCTATATTTCTATTTGAGAGAACCTATGCTTGAGTGTCTAAAAGCCAGATTCATTTTAGATTAAGAGCAAAACAAATAATTCTTGAGAATTTGATAATTTTTATTTGAAATCAAGATAGTAGTGATATTTTGTTCAATGGATATATATCTTTTTCAATTGATTTGGAGATGCTGATGGAGGAGCCGCAAAAATTGGCTTGATTACTGGAGATGCAAATTGTTAGAGACCACATGGGGATACACTGTAGTAGATTTGACTTTTACTCAATGAGGATAATTTTTTCCCTTCAAAGGAGAATTGATAGGAACATCTAGATAATAGGTGGTTCAAATCGGATCTCATAACATGTTTTTTGATGGTTGATGCAGAAAATTTAAATATATATTTACTTTTAGATTTAAATTAGTTAAGTTTAACCAAATTAAATTTTGTCTCATACTATATAATATCAGTTAAATAAATAATTATAAAAAATTTAAATTAGTTAAAATTATTAAATTTGGATAATTATCTAATCTTTTTCTTATTTTTTATTTTATTTTATTTGGTCTAGAGTCTATTTATATTTGGAAAAAAGAATAAAATGCAATTGATTAATGAAACCTGCTTTGTGTGTAATTAATGTTAATTTAGGGATTTTGGAACGTATCAATATCTCAAAAAAGAAGGGGACAAAAGCCCTAGTGAGAACTTTAAAAAGGGTTAATTATTAAAGGCTCCCTATAGTTAACTCAAAATTACTGTTTGGTCCATAGTTCCAAAACTTGCTGAAAAGTTTGAAATTTTTATAACAATAAAGTCTTTGTAAGTTATAATTATTATATAGTAGGTCTAGTTTAACGATTTTTGTCAACATCTAGGGAATACTTTGTTTTTAGATTTTAAAAATCTCAATTTTACTTCTGCCATCTCTCTCCTCTCTCTCTCTGGTAGTATCTCGAAGAGCTCTCTCTCTTTCTTTCTCCTCTCTCTCTATGCCTGCCTCTTCCACACACTCTCTTTCTCTCCCTCTCTCCTGCCCAAGCATGCGCGCACACCTCCACGGAGGATGGCAGGCCGCTAGTGCGTGCCCGCTACCTCCATTCACTCTCTCTCCACTCCCTCCATTCACTCTCTCTCTCTCTGTCTCTCCCTTTTTCTCTCTCCGCACTCACTCTCTCTGTCTCTCTCTTTTTCTCTCTTTTTCTCTCTCCACACATGCGTGCCCGCTCTTGTGCGGAGGGTGGTGGGCTGCCGGTACCTACCCCCTCCACGATGGCGAGGCAGTGGCGAGTAATGATAAAGAATTTGCAATAACATAAATTTGAAAATGTGAAGAAATGTCAAGGGTAAAATTAAAAATTTATTAAAGTTAATAGGTGAAATATTTTTTATAATATTAGATAAACTGTAGGGACCTTTCAGCAAGTTTTTAAAAACTGTGAACTAAATAATAATTATGGGTTAACTACAAGGACATTTTAGTAATTAACTCTTTTAAAAATCCTAGTTATATACCATTTTTCTCATATTTTTCTTTATCCTCTAAACCTTGGTGGCCTCATCTTCACATTGTTTCGTATCAGTTTTGGTATCAGAGTGTGTTGTCTCATATGAAGAGGACTCCAAGCACTTTTATCTATGGTGAGGTTAGCATCATTCGTCGATGGCTTCAATCAGTACCTTTGATGGCTCGAATTGCAGTGGCTGAACTCCTGTAGCAATGATGGCTCTCAAGTGGCAACGAAACCCCACCGATAATGTCGGCAAGGGAGTCCAACGAGCTCCACATTCTCCAACGGCAGCAGCAGTGCTCAAGCTACGGCGTCTTGTTGCTGTAGCGACAACGGGGGAAGGCCGGCATCTCTCTTCTCTTTCGACATCCAAATTTTCCAACAAAACCCGAGCTAAACCTTAATTATTCTCCATCAAGATATTTATAGGCTATCTTCCCTTTAATCACCCTTGGTTTGTAACCAACCTATCCAAGGGACAAGGTTAAAAGGGGGATACTAAAAGAGTTGGGATTTTGTCTCTTCAGAAGCCTTATAAGCTCTAAGCTTAAAGAAATAAACCCAAAATACGATAACACTCTTCTAAAGGCTCAAAATACACGCTCTCACCTTCCCAAGGCCTTTAAGCAAAATATATATCTTCATTCTTATAATAAAATGTACATGATGTGATCCACTCACTCTCAAAACAAACATAAAATGATGAAAAATGATTGGAAATGAAGTGCGCAAATATAAGGTAAACATAAATGATATGCCATGATGCCATTGTGGATTCGTCTAGCTACATCTGGTGATAATGATAGGGACGGGTCAATGCTAAGAATGTTTTGCATCAGCTTCCTCGGCTGGGAAAAACTTGATTTAGTCAAGTGAAGCCCCTAAAGCCTTGTTTGGTTGGGTGTTAAATTTAGATAAGAAAAGAGAAAATATTTTATTTTATAGAGTTGATAGGAAAGAAATTTATTTTAATATTAGAAGGTGTGTAAGATGTGAAATAAAGATGATTTTAAGATTGAAATTTGTGTTGGATGTGAAATAAAGTTAATAAAATTTATGATAAATTTAAAATATTATTAAAATATTATTTTACCTAAATTTGGAAGCTTGCCAAACAAGCTCTAAATGCTCGTACAAAGTCTTAATGTAAATTTTGTGAGTCTTGCAGTGAAAACTATGTATTGTTAGATGGCGGATAATCCCCTGATTCCCCTCCATCTTTTAACACCACCATCAAATGTGGTGTGATATTGTGATACGTCGTCTTAGTGTTAGGGAGGAAAAGTTATGCCCCGCATGAGGGTAGGCTATCTGCTCGAATCCTCAACCATAGATAAATGGGTCATGTCTGTTAATCTCATGGGAGATAGGTGTAGGGGAACTAGCTAGTGGATTAGTGATGGAACTAGTAGAAGGAAATTATGGAGGTAGAGGCAAAGTAGTATGTGTAGAAGAAAAGGGATGAGTACTGGAGGCTTGCTCAAAGTAGCAAGTTAGATCGACTACATTGACAATTAGAATGATCCCAACTTTAAAGGAAGATCTAATTCATAGGCATTATCAGTAATCCTTCTTAGCACTTTATAAGGTTTTATCTTTTTGGGTGCTAACTTCTTATAGGTCCCGATAGGGAACTATTGCTAACACCCTTTTGTCGACTTCATTTTAATTTTATCATATTTTAAAGCTAATTTCCTTCTAATTTCTTTATGAAGCTCATGTATATGCTGTGCAAATGCAGATGTAAGTTCGTTAGTTCTATATGCAAGGTGAAGTCTGATTAAATGTACAAGAGAATGGGGATCATAACTCATGACAACTTGGATGGGACTTACCCATGAAGTGATTGACAGAATTATTAAAAGTAAACTCAGTTATGGGTAAGATCAAGTCCCAACTTAAGGGATGCTCACTAACTTGACGATGTAATAAGTTCCCTAAGCTTCTATTCACCACCTTGGTTGGTTTTTCAGTTTAAGTATGGTAAGCGGTAAAGTATAGAATCTTGGTATCTAATTTCTTCTTGAGGGTCTTTAAAAACTCATGAATTTAACATATCGATCCAAGACTTTTGTTTTAGAAGGACCATGGAGATGTACGATTTCAGCTACAAATAGTGTGGTGCTATGGGAGGCATCTGACGTTCTCGTACATGGTATAAAATGGGTCATTTAGGAAAAGTGGTCCACTACTCTTGGAGTGCAGGGTAGTCCTAGCACAAAGTCCACGCTATGATCTTCTCAAGATCACCGAGGTATCAAGAAGGGTGTATACAATCCTATATTATGTTTTACCTTTTTGATCTCTTGACAAGTGTGACAATGAGTAACAACTCGTGCTACATTCCTTTGGATTCAGGGCCAATATTGCCTATCACTTACTAATGTGACTATTTTATCCTTACTAAAGTGTTCGACTTCGCCTCTATCTTGCAGCTTCTAGATAAGAAAGTCACGTAGGGATGAATTGGAGTTACACAGTTTGGGACCTTGGAAATGATGCCCCTCTATATTCTGATACTTTGAATCAACATGAGTGGACACATCATGAATTCGAGCATAATTGATCCCAAAATCCTTGCAATCTACATAATTGGACTTCATACAGTCAAAGTTGTTAATTTTAACTTGCATTATTTGAAGTAACATAGCCAATCGAGTAAGGGCATTAGCTAGCTTATATTTGAGCAGAGAGGTGTACTCCTAGAGGAAAGCACACTTAGATTCTTTTGGGAGTTTAAAAAATATCTATATGCCTGATGGTTTGATTATAAGATAAATTCAGTAATAATTTTGCTAAAATAAGAGAGGACTTAAAACTCATTCGATAGCTTTACTTGACGCATCATAACCTTGCTTGAAAACCTTCTCAAAATTGGGAAGACACAGAACTGGTGCTTCAATGAGACGTGTCTTGATCTCTTGGAACACCTGATCAATGGCAGGGGTCCACTAAAACTCTCCCTTTTTCAAACATTCGATGAGGGGATTTGTGATCAGGATGAATCCACGAATGAATTGATGACAAAAAGCAGGAAGCCATGAATATCGTGAATATGTTAGGGCATCAACCGATTGCAGATGGCAGAGATCTTGGAGTAGTCAGTAGAAACTCCCTTTTCCCCTCTTGACACAACAAAGGCCAGGAAGATCATAGATAGTGCCATAAAATGACATTTCTTCAGATTCACGTGGAGCTTCTTAGGTTGCTAGATTATGAGAACCTCACAGATATGGATAAGTTGTACCTATGCTTGATTTGCTACAAATTAAAATAGCATCAAAGCAAATGACAAGGAAGACACCTATGTATGGCCGAAGAACTTGAGTCATCACTTGCATGAAAGTACTGGATGCGTTGGAAAGGCTGAAAATTGTGACTAGCCACTTGTATAGGTCAACTTTTGTTTTGAAGGTCGTTTTCTATTCGTCGCCTTCTCGTACCCCAATTTAGTGATACGCACTACACAAACCAATCTTTGAGAAATATGTCATCCAATCAAGGAATAGGAAAACAATATTTGATTGTTAGTTTGTTGTTAGCCCTTAAGTCGACACACATTTGCTAACTTCTAATTTGAATATTTTGTTGTTGGCTCTCAAGCCTCAAATTCTAATTTTAATATTTTGATGAAGATCCCTTTTAACTTTACTTAAACCGATCCTCCATGGATCACGTGCAATCATGAGGTTCAATGATTAAAGAGGCCATTTAGCTTTCCAAATCATTCCAAAATTTTTTCCTTTATGCTCACATCCAAACCTACTTGAGGAGCATACATACTTATAATATTAATAATCATTCCATTGATTATAATTTTTAAATCCATAATTTTATCACAATTTCTTTTAACTTCTACTACGTGATCCTTCAAGTTTTTATCCAGAATTATATCCACTTCATTCTTATTTTTAATTTTTTCCAGGGTGCTAAAGTTTAAAATCTAAGCTATCAATTTCCTTGGCTTTCTCTCCAACTCATTTTATTTCCTGCAGGCATAAAATATTAATTTATGAATCATAATATCTACCAACTCCATTAACTTGTCCATCAGACTGCCTATATTCCAAGTTCTTAATTTAATACTACTGACTTGAGTTCTAGTGTGACGGATTAGTTTCTTTACCCTCATTCGTCCATGATGCGGGATCCTTGCTCACTTTCACTGCACTCGGGAGCCGATGTAGTGGCCCTTGCCCTACAGGACGTCGCTTCCAGGGAATGCCCTAGCTTTAGCGCAATTTTCTAAGGGATTCATGTTATGATTGATTCGATAAGTTTTACACTAGTTGTCAACTGCCTAATGTAACCCTCCGTGTTTCTCATCTGGAACTTGGGACTCAGTAACAACGTATTTTTGATACCAGTCTGATGATATCCAGAAATAGAAGACTCTAGAGTTCTAGACAGTAGAGGTTGTGATACCACTCTAATGACGATCAGTGAGTGTAATTTCAAAAGTCTATCATTTAAAACTAACCTAAGTGCAAAAGGGCCTAAATCTACTGAGAAATGTTAACCCGAGGGTTAACACAATGCATAATGAAGAACTTGGGCATTGTGTTGAATAAAATCACGGAATCTTAAAATTTAGGGTAACAACCTTCAACACTTACAATAAGCTCCCCATAATAAAATGGACGAAATGATTAAGTAAACATCAAATCAAGCCTGAGATCAAGATTTCATTCTATGAATTATATCAAGCATAAAGCACAACTCCTTTGCCTATAAGACATGAAATCTATGAAAGAACTATATTGTGTGTCAAGTATTCAACAAAATACTATGCAATTCAAAGGAAAGAAACATATATGTAAGATAAGTTTTTTGCTAATATAACAAGAATCACAAAGAACATCAATATATATATATATATATAGATATATGTATATACACAGACATACATATGTATATATATGAAGAGGTTTCGTAGGTGATTACATATTCCAACAAAACAATTAAAACAAGAACAAGTAGGAACCTTAAAATTAATGAGGTTTAGGTGTGAAGTACCTACAATTGCCCAACATGAAGGAGGACTGCACTTCTGCCTCCTCAGAGCCTCGTCCACTTGCTTCATCCTTGGAAGTAGCCTGAAACATCCTTAGTTCTTCAGTCCTTTACTAACTCTTTAGTGGAAAGAAAATTCTCAAACTCTCAAATTCATTAAATTATTGTCTTGTTTCCTGTCCTTTTCCTTCTATTTATAATCATCTCAATTTGCATCCATGGGTCATTATCCACTGTTAATCAAAAGATCCAATGGTTGAAAATATGAAACTGTGGTGTTTTTGCTCCGGGAATATTAGAACGAGTCCAAATGGTTACTGACAATTGACGGAACCAAGTGATCGAACGATCCGTATGGGTGCAACGAATGAGCCAATTAGACCACGTGTTTGATTGCCCTTAAAATTGGACTGTCTAATGCACAGTTTGATAGAGGAACGGATAGTCTGATCCTTGGTCTAATCCAATGCAACATGCGCCCGTTGTACATATACCCTTATGTACACACAATCTCCCCCATACATAATAGTGTAAAAATTCTCTTCTACATCACATCACCATCCAAATAAATTAAATGACTGCAACAACATAAACCAAACACAAACAACTTAACTATTACTTACAGACAGACATGAAAAATAAATAACTAGGTAACTAGACTCGGGGCTAGAGCTGATAACTATAATGTCGATTCAATGGTGGGGTAGCATCATACTTCAGCTTGGGAGTTTTCTTCTTGTTACTAAAATATTGTTAACTTTTTCTAATGAGACTAGAAAATAAAATAGAATATAAAATTTAAAAAAAATAAAATAATTTACAAAAAACTCTCATTTGCTTTATTGGTGGAGTAATCTTGCAAAGGCAACTATCACTTTCTATATATATATATGTATGTATGTATGTATGTATATCTGTATGTATGTATGTATGTATATATATATATATATATATATATATATATATGTATATATGTATATATGTATATATGTATATATGTATGTACATAAAACAGTTAGAATTGATATTAGGTAAGAAAGTAATTTTTGCTGCAAGCAATTAAGATAATTGAACAATATAACAAATATCAGCAAGAATAATGGTGATTGGAAGTACAAACTACGTGAAGTATTTGGAGGTTAACTTATATATTACATGGTTAGAATCAAGTCTAGGGCTATTGATGACAACGTTGAAGTAGTGTTCTCTCTATTCACTCTATTACGCAAGCTGGACTGCACAATCAAAGCTTATTGAGACAATTATTTGCTAACATATTGTCTCCTTTGTTGATTTTTAAGAAGTTGATCTGAGACTCTCTGAATTTTGTGGATTTTGTAGAGAATAAAATATTTGTTGTGACGGGAAAACAACCAGAAAAACAAAAGATTTTTTATGTGAAAAACCGACTTAGTGGAAAAACCATGGCTCCTTTCGAGGAGGCTCCAAAGATTTTCACTAATGTCAAGTTATCTGTGAGATTATAGTAGTGAGAGAGAAGTTCAGGACTTGAGGAAGAAGAAAGGGAAGAAGGGGAGGAAGAAGGAAGAAAAAGGTACATTTTCCTATTACAATGAGATTTTTATACCCTGGTCTATTCTGTGGAAACGGAATGGTCTTCAGCTCTGGTGTCAGACCATTAATGCCTGTAAGATAGCCACGCAATGGCCTCGGCTGTACGGTGTACGGATGACGCAGTCTGAGGGCAGGGAGGACCATATCTCTTAAAAGCAGTATGGTTCCCTGTACTTCACCTGACGCCTGGTCAGTTCAATGTGATCCTTTCGGCTTGAGCCTTCGACGTGCGCTGTTCGGCGAGATACCCCTTCTGTTCGATGCTGATCGCCTGTGATGTTGATGCCACATAAGCTTCCAAGTGTAAGCCCCAGATGAGCCGGCGTGGATCCAGATTTAAATACCCTCCCGGTAGTCGTGAAGCGTATTGATGCGCGTGCCCAGGCGCCATGTGGGCTCCTAGAATCTGTATAAATGCCTGTGGAATGTCGGTTGAGATTTTTGTTGATCTCAGAAGAAGAAACAATGTGATGATGTCCATGTTCACAGGTGTCGTTGGGTTTGTGCGGAACGATCCTCCTGAGGCCGGGCGTCCCGCCCAGTCGGGCCAAGCGAGCGTAAGGCGGCTACCCGCTCGTGAGGAAGCCCCGAAGAGGCCGCGAATTCGTGCTCGGGAATCCGCGAATCATGCTCGAGAGCTCGCAGGGAGCCGTGCGTGCGACGTCAAAATCCCCCCAAAGCGGAGTTCGTATGACCTCCCGGGTGGATGGTACGGTCATTGTGGCGGACGACGAAGCGCAACTGGTGGAAAAAGGCGCGGTGGCCCAGTCTTCCATTCCCTTGACCACAGAGGTCCTTAATGTGCCGTCGCAGGACCGTAGCGCTCTAACCCCGGTCTCGTCTCCTCCGGCACCCTCAGTTGGTCTGGAGAACTCATCAGGGGCAGGTCAGAAGGGACCCAGCTCTGGAAGTTAGAGCGCGCAGTTCTTCGCGCGAAGCATCTGTTCGCACCTTGACCAGGTCGAAAAGCGGCTAGCTAGCAGAGGTCAAGCGGCAGCGCTCAAACAGAAGGTGGAAGAGGTGCTTACCCTTCTTCGCAGGCTGGAGCCATCGGAGGCGGAGAAAGGGATCGCCGAGCTGGAGTCGAAATGCGCTCGCTGTGAGGGCGACCTGGAGTCGGCGGTGCTCGAAATTAAGGGACTGTAGAAGGAGAAGGCTGCTCTGGCAGCTCGGGTCGAAGAGCTGGAGGAAGAGAACCGTCGTCGAAAGGAGTTTGCGCGAGCGGTTCGGGGTCTCCTTGCGGAGCCGAAGTTTGGGCTTTCTCGTTAGGGTGTTGTCTTTTCTCTCCTCCTCTTTTTTCTTTTTTGTTTCTTTTTTTTTTGGACAATGAATTGTAAAAGAAAATTTGTTTAATGAAATGTACCCCTCTTCTTTCTCTTCTTCTCTTTTTTTTTTGGGAGAACCGAGACGAGGCGTGCGCCTGGCAGGCCCAGGGCCCTAGGATTAGACAGTTAGAGGCCGCCCTAGGGTGTTGTCTTTTCTCTCCTCCTCTTTTTTCTTTTCTTTTTTCTTTTTTATTTTGGACAATGAATTGTAAAAGAAAAATTGTTTAATGAAATGTACCCCTTTTCTTTCTCTTCTTCTCTTTTTTTTTTGGATTCAGTGTGATGTGACCGTTTGGGAGAACCGAGATGAGGTGTGCGCCTGGCAGGCCCGGGGCCCTAGGATTAGACAGTTAGAGGCCGCCCTCAGGGAGTGGAACCGTCGGGATGCAAAATATAAAAAGGCCCGTGGCCCAACTATGGGTCCCTACTACTGTCATTTTCTCGGGTTCACAATGGTTAAGAAATCGCGGACCAGAGCGAAGGAAATGTGTAGTGATTACCATGCTCTTCGGGGTGAGCTCTGTGCTCTTCCTCCGCACACTTTCGAGGCGGAAGTGCAGCAGGTATGGGGGAGGAACCCGGAGGTTGGGTTGGAGTATCCGTCGGCGGAAGCGACATTCATAAGCTTGCCGAAAGGGAAGATTGCGGTGTGTCTCCATCACCTGTGCGGCGGGCTGTTCCTTCCCTTCCAACCGGAGTTCGTGAACATCTTCAACCACTTCAGCATCGTTCCTATGCAGCTCCCGCCGAACGTGGTCACCATGATCTACTGCCTCATCAAGGAGCTGCGCCGCCGGCAGATCCCTTGGGATATAGACATCTTTAAGGCGGTCTTTCGGTGGGAGGCGAACCCTCGCCTGCACGGGTGCTTCGTCTTGAAGGGGAAGTATTGCCAGGTGTTCAAAGTGAGGGACACCGGGTTTGCGGATTGGTATAAGAGGTTCTTCGCCGAGCCCTGCGGAGTGAGTTTTGTTGTTCCTCGGAGAGTCAACGAGGCGAGGTTTGTGGGGGACGGAGTTGGTTTTGAGGATCCACGTTTTCGGGAAGTGGACGAAATTCGAAAACGTGTGCACGATGCGGAGGATTACCTGCGTTAGCTCGAAGATGAGGTGCGGATTCATACAGTTTAGGTTTCGGCGGTTGCCCTTTTCCTCTTTTAGGCTTGATCCTGTACTCGTGTTCTGTCTTGTAGGTCAGTTGGAGCTCGAACTGGGTTGGTTTTGTCTTCGGCAGATTGGGAGCAAAAGGGTGCCCCACGACCGACCGGGGCCTTCCCGTCTTCCAGCGAAAAAGAGACGGGCGGTATGTGGAGCGTCGGCGGGGGGGACCTCTTCGGCGGCGACCGCCACTTCCCAGGAGGGTGAGGACGACCTGGCGTACATAGATGATGTGCAGGTTAGCGACGATCCCGAAGAGCAGCGCGAGGGGCGCGAGGACTCGAGGGATTCTGGCACCGAGGGGCCGGCTTCTGCAGATCAGAGCATCGAGGAGTCTGGGCATGGCGTTCGCGATGACCCTCCGAGAGGTGTTCCCGAAGGGAGGTCTGACTCGGTGACCAAACTCGGCGCTCGGGCCGCTGATTTGTTGGGTGTGGTGAGATGTCAAGTAGAGCATCTTACCAATGGGGGCCATGGCGCAAGAGAGGAAAGCGAAAGAAAATGAACTCCGGCTTCTGGAGTCAGAGCGTCAGCATCGTCTGGCTGAAAAAGCATCTCTGTTCGGCCATGCGAAGCCTGGACGAGTCCAGTTGCCGGGAGGCTGAACTTCGGCGACTTTTAGAGGATGCTCTCAATCAGTCTCGCGAGGAGGCTCATCAGGAAGGGGTTGCCGAATTCCACCGTTCCCTTGAGTTCAAGGCCCTTTGGTGGGGACACAGATCAGCATCGAATTGGATGGCTAGGATGATGTTACGTACTGAATCAAAATTCAAATTCAAATTAATTAGAACTAATAGAGATTTCCATATTATCTTTATTTAGATTTGATTTGATTTGATTCAGAGCATATTTGGAAGATTTGGAGACTCGCCACTTTTAGGAACTAATTTTATTTTATTTTAATAGACTTAGTTCCATATTTGCTTTTATTTATTTGGTATTTTATTTTCTGCATTTAATATTATATTTTCAAATTTCTACATGGGATCTCTCTATATAAAGAGGTCGCCTTGCATTGTAAAAGTAGGGTATTGTGATGAATGAAATTATGTTTGAGTTTTCTCAGAGCCTAGATCCGGGTTAAGAGGTCGATATTCCGGTGAAGGAAAGGGTAGGGTTAGCCTTTGGTGAGAATCCTCAAAGTAGCCTTAGTTATCCACTTTTAAAAAAAAAAAAAAAAAATCCTTCTTTTAGCTCAACCAAAATCCAGGTCCCTTGATGTAATTTTCCAGCCCTAAGATTCATTTTTTTCTCCCCTCTGTCCGGCTCGGTCCGAACGCACGCACCACCTGCGAGGCGAGTGACCGCCTCCGCCTTCGCGCCGCCTGCCTCTGC
>JAEMOT010003395.1:132600-286022 GCA_019297695.1 Apostasia ramifera | reverse complement strand
ACACGCACCCGCCTGCCCGCGCGCCCGCCTGCCCTGGCGCCCGCCTGCGATCTCAATACAATTTACGATGGTAAATTCTTTCTCGAACCCCACTAAGCTGATTATTTGATTTCAATACAAATTATTCGCTTGACTTGAATTATTTATTTGGCTCTAATTGTGTGATCCGATATTTCTTCTTGTGTCAATTACTGTTGGATTTAACGGTGAGACGTCTGTCCTAAATTCCTGAACCTCAGATCTGATTTATTAAATTTAAATTGACGCCCTAATCTAAATTGATAAATTCTTATTTATCATACGATCCAATTTAATTTTAATTTTAAAATATCTTAATTTACGGGATTCAAAATCTTATTTATCATATAATTTATCTAGAAAATATTTTCCTCTTAATTAAAATTATTTGCTAATCGATTTTGCTGAATATAAATATAAAATATCATTGGCATCGTTTTCCGTCCCGCATCACCCTTGTTAAGGAGGCGCTCGAGAGTTCGGTAAATATGCTCGATTCGGCTCTTCTCGACCGGAAGTTAGTGAGCCTCGAGGATCTTGAAGGACTGAACATGAACGAGTGCATCCTTTCGGAAAGCCGCTCGTACCAGTGTCCATTCTTCAAGATGTCGGCGGAGAGGATGGAGCAGATGTTCGCCTTCGTTGCGAACCTGAAGGTGGTTATCTCGCCTACTGAAGCTGAAATGGCGAGGGCTGAAGGGATCGCAGGAGGGATCCCAGTTCCGGAGGGAAGACCAAGTGTACGGGGCGAAGAGCTTCAGAGGGGCCCCTGGCTGTCTCTCCTCTTCGTTCGCGGGATCCGTTGGAGGACGTGCCTCGAACCCCGGGTGCGAACATCGAAATAGACTCTGGCTCCGAGATTTTGGGGAGAGACTGATTTGTAAAGATCTTTGTAACTTTAGTTTTGTAAAGCAAATCGTTGATAATATAATGTTTTTGCTCGCTTATGCCTGTATTCCTTTTTCGAATAGCTTTGTGTGTTGTGAATACCAACTTGTTGTCGTGAAGCTGAGAAATTGCTAAGTTGGAATTCATAAGGCCTGGGACTTCGAGAAGGGGAGTGCCCTTGACTGTCGGCCGCCTAGGCGCTAAGTTAGAATTTGTTAGGCCTGGGACTTCGAGAAGGGGAGTGGCCTTGATTGCGAGCCGCGTAGGCGCTAAGTTAGAATTTGTTAGGCCTGGGACTTCGAGAAGGGGAGTGCTCTTAACTGCCCGTCGCCTTAGCGCTAAGTTAGAATTTGTTAGGCCTGGGACTTCGAGAAGAGGAGTGCCCTTCACTGTCGGTCGTCTAGACGCTAAGTTAAAATTTGTTAGGCCTTGGACTTCGAGAAGGGGAGTGCCCTTGACTGCCGGTCGCCTAGGCGCTAAGTTCGAATTGAAGACATGATTTCATAAAACTTGATAATATTGTAGAAGAGTTACAGGTGTTTTATGAATAAAATCTTCTGATGTCGTTGCCGCTCTAGGTCCTTGGTAGGAGAGTTCCGTCATGCCTTACTAATTTGTAGGTGTTCGGGCCGAGTACGTCGCGGACGATGAAAGGGTCTTCCCAGTTAGGGTCGAGCTTGTCTGATGCCATGTTTCGGCCGGCGGTGTTTTTTAATTTCAAGACAAGGTTGCCCTGTCAGAACGGTCTCCTGTGCACATGCTTGTTATAATATTTTTCGATCCTCCATTTGTGCTCTGCTTGTCGAAAGGCAGCTAGTTCTCTTTCTTCTTCGAGGAGGTCAAGCTCGAATCTCTTTGCGTTCTCATTTTGTTTTTGCCATTCGAGAAGAGCTCGTGGATCGAAGTTGCTGGCGTGTTCGACTGGGGGGGAGTAGATTTCTAGTTCGACTAGGACGAGCGCTTCTCCCCCGAAAATGAGAAAGGCATTTGACCCGTGGCTGCTGTTGATGTGCAGTTGAGTCCTCAGATAGCCGCCGGCAGCTCGGCTGCCCATCACGACCCACTCTTGTTGACCCGCTTTTTTAATGTGCTGAGGAAGTTTTTATTCGATGCCTCGGCCTGTCCATTCGATTGTGGATGCCGAACTGATGCCAAGCTTAGGTTGATACCATTTTCGGAACAAATTTCGGACGGCTCGGCTTGTGAAGGCGGTTTTGTTGTCGCTGATTAGGGAAAGCGGGACGTCGAACCTGCATATGAGCCGTGTCCAGATGAAATTCCTGACAGTTGCACCAGTCGGTTGTGCCATCGGCTTTGCCTCGACTCACTTGGAGAAGTAGTCCGTTGCTAGAAGCACATGGCGCAGGTTTCTTCCAGATTTCGGGAATGGTCCCAAAAAGTCAAGGCCCCACATCGAAAATGGCCAAGAGCTGGTTATGAGCTGTAGGTGAGCCGCAGGTTGCCTCGGGATGTTCGAATAAATCTGGCACTGCAGGCATTTCTGGCTGAATTCGTTGGC
The DNA here is from genome assembly GCA_019297695.1 of Apostasia ramifera. Classification (NCBI taxonomy): domain Eukaryota; kingdom Viridiplantae; phylum Streptophyta; class Magnoliopsida; order Asparagales; family Orchidaceae; genus Apostasia; species Apostasia ramifera. Next base: position 283,597 of record JAEMOT010003395.1, on the reverse strand, counting down.
ATCTTTTTGGAGGTTTAGCCAGTAATATCCCTGGCGCAAGACTTGTAGGGCGAGATTCTGTCCTGCGGCGTGGGTTCCGCAGTCTACGGCGTGGATTTGTTCGAGTATGGTTTTTGTATCTTCCCCGCGGATGCACTTCGCCAGGGGTAAAGAGTAGCATCTCCTGAACAATTGTCCTTGGGATAAGATGTATCTAGCAGCCTTCACTCGGAGCCTGCGGGCCTTATGCCTGTTGTCTGGGAGCTCGCCCTCCTGGAGATAATGCTGGATCCCATCCATCCAGCTTCCGGGGCTGGAGTTGATGTCGAAGATCTCAGGGTCTTCAAAGGCAGAGGGACAGGATGTTCAGCGCGTCGTCTTTTTTTTCCTTGGTCAGCTCATCCGCTAGTGAATTCATCTCACGGGGCATGTGGAACCGTAGGGCTTGTGCGAAATGTTGCAGGAGATTTTTGACGAGCTGGAAATACTTCTTGAGTACTTCGTCCTTCGTCTGATAGGATCCCCTTAGCTGATTCACCATTAGCTTTGAGTCGCTATAGATATAAAAGTGTCGAACTCCGAGGCCCTTGGCAAATTTGAGCCCAGCAACAAGGGCTTCATACTCGGCCTGATTGTTCGTGACAGGAAAATGTATTTTTCTTGACCTCTGAAGTCGAACTCCCCAAGAACTGGTGAGGACAATGCCGATTCCTTGAATTCGTTCGCTGGAGGCTCCGTCGACATGATGGGTCCAAGGTTGCCGCTTTTCCGGGAGTTCAAGCTGTTCGGTCGTTGTCAGTTCGGCGACGAAGTCGGCAAGCGCCTGGCTCTTCGTGGCCGATCTGGGGAGGAAATCAATGTCGAACTCGGAGAGCTCCACAACCCACTTCTGCAACCTTCCGGAGATTTCGGGTGAGTGGAGTACTCTCCGGAGGGGCTGGTCCGTCACCACCTTGACGGGGTGAGCTTGGAAATAGTGGCTTAACCTGCGGCCAGCAAAGATCAACGCAAAAGAGAGTTTCTCGAGGGGAGGGTACCTCATTTTGGCGCCGTGGAGGATGTGGATGATATAGTGGATCGGGTCCTGCTTGCCTGCCTCTTCTCAAACAAGTACAACTGATACCGAATTATTGGTAGCGCTGAGATAAAGGAGGTGGTTTTTGCCCGGGAGCGGGGCGGAAAGTAACGGTGGCGAAAGCAAGTATTCTTTTAATGATTCGAAGGCTCTTCCACATTCTTCATTCCACATCAGGTGTTCCCCCCGAAGGATCTTGAAGAAAGACAGGCAGCGCTTGCCGGACCTTGATATGAATCTGCTGAGTGTTGTGACCTTTCCATTCAGTTTTTGTATGTCCTCGATTGTTCGAGGAGGCGCCATTTCTTGAATAGCTTGTATCTTCTCAAGGTTTGCCTCAATGCCTCTGGCAGACACCATGTGTCCCAGGAACCTGCCGTATGCCGCGCCGAAAATGCTCTTGAGGGGGTTAAGTTTGATATTGTAGGCCCGGCAGGTCTCTAATGTTTCGCGGAGGTCTTCGATGTGCTGTTCCATATTCTTGCTTTTAATTAGTATGTCGTTGACGTAGACTTCTATGTTCCGCCCCTTTTGTTTTTTGAATACAGTATCAATTATCCGTTGGTAGGTCGTGCATGCGTTCTTCAAGCCGAAAGGCATGACCTTATAGCAAAAAGTTTCTTGGTCGGTTATGAATGATGTATGCTTTTCATCGTCCTCGGTTATTCGGATCTGGTGGTAGCCTGAAAAGGCGTCCACGAAGCTCATCATTGAGTACCCCACCGAAGAGTCGACGAGTCTGTCTATGTTCGGCAAGGGGTAGAAGTCTTTGGGGCAAGCTTTATTTAGGTTCGTAAAGTCTACACACATTCGTCACTTCCCGGAATTCTTCGTCACTACCACGACATTTGCGAGCCATGATGGGTACGTGATTTCCCTGATGAATCCGGCGGCTAGGAGTTTCTCGACCTCCTCTCGAATCGCTAGTTGCTTTTCGCCGCCGAAATTCCTCTTCTTCTATCTGACGGGGGCTGCTCCCGGTTTGAGACTTAGTCGGTGTTCTGCTACGGTCCTCTCTATCCCTGGCATGTCACTAGGTTCCCAGGCAAATACATCAAAATACTCAGAAAGGAGGGCAGCCAGAGCGGGCTTTTCATTGTCAGGAAAATTCTTAGAAATTAATACAGTTTTTCCGTCGGCGACGGTTACGTGATCGTTTTGTTCGATTGACGGTAGGACGTGATCTCTGGGGTCTAGGTGGTCTGTGTGGAGATGTGCATTTATCTCGAAGCACTTCCGGGCCTCGACCTTGTCCCCCCTGAGGGTGGCGATGCCGAGCGGCGTGGGGAACTTGACACACATGTGGTAGGTGGATGCGACCATCTGGAATGCCGCCATTGCAGGTCGTCCCAAGATTGCATTGTAGCCGGAGGGGGCATCCATGATGATGAAGTCAATCTCTTTCATTTGTTTCCTAGGACCGTCTTCGAGAGCGACGCGCAAGGTGTCGTAGCCTGCGGGCCGGTAGATGTCGCCGGAGAAGCTGGAGATGGTCATGGCAGGGGGGAGAGGTTTACATTGACCGACACCCATTTCGTTGAAGGTGCGGAGATATAGTATGTCAACCGAACTGTCGATGTCGACCAAAGTCCGGTGGACATCACAGGCTCCGATTTCGGCGACGATGACAATGGGGTTGTCGCGGTTGATCCCTTCTCTAGGAAGGTCGCCTGTGGTGAAGACAATGTCAGGCAGAAGTGGGGGGAGTTCGATGGGGCATACCTCTCGGCACTTTCAGGCTCGGAGATTACAGTCGCAGCCGAAGATTGACAGGACAACCTTCTTGTCGTTAGCTTTTGACATTGCTGGGGTTGAAGGGGGAACCGCCAGAGGCTCGTCATGAGGGAAAAGCGCACGTGCCGCTTTCGACGGGAGCCCCTCTATCTTCTTATTGAAGGTTAGATAGTCGTTCTCTATATTCTCGTTGACGAGTGCCCGAAAAGAGCGGCACTCGAAGAGGAGATGACCGTAGCGCTGGTGGAACTTGCAAAACTTTGTAGGAACCTCGCCAGGTTGTGGTGGCTGGCGCTCGCCACGGCTCTTGATGAACCCTTTGTCGCTGAGGATTGAGAATATTTCCTCAATGAAGTAGACCGGCGTCGAAGGGCGCGGGGAGTCACCCTCGAACTTGCGCTTCTCGTGAGATGGGGGAAACTTTCGATCTCGAAAGTTTCTCCTGGGAGTGTTGGATTCTGTTTTCGGGGTCTCACCTTTCTTGTCTTGGGGCGAGGCGTCCTCCTGCTTGGTTTTCGACTTCAGGGCCTTTGCGTCCTCGAGATGGATTCGCTTTTCGGCGCGAGCCCTTGTTCCATTAGTGTCTTTGGCATGTCGTCTACGAAGGAGTCGTATAACTCCCCAGGCAGAATACTGTGGACGTAGATCATAGTTGATCTGTCGTCGGTAGTGTCTTTCGTCTCTGTGTTCATCTTCGAGAACCGATCCCCGTAGTTGCGCAGGGACTCGTCAAGGGCGTGCCTTATCTGCCATATATCTGGTGCGGAACTGCTCGGAGAATTGCTTGAAGTTTTGGACGGAGCCCTGAGGGATTTCGTCGAGCCAGTCCAGCGCCAAGCCCGTCAGAGTATTCCGGAGCAGGCGGCACTTGTACGCGTCTGAGATAGGATCGCTCGTCGCCAGGGTGTTCTCGAAGTGCTTCACGTGCTGGGCCGGGTCGGTGAGGCTGTCGTAATCGCCGACCCTGGGGGCTTTGTAGGTGCGAGGCGCCGACGCCGCCATTATGGCAGGAGAGAATATTGTATCCACCGGGGGGGGCGGAGGGTACACCTCGGGTCGGCTTTCGGCTGCAGCGTGGGTGCTGGCCTCTTCTGGGGGCAGTTCGAGGCGTTCCGCGCTCGAAGGTGGAGGCGGGCCTTCGAGAGGAAGAGCTAGAGGGAGAGGCCTCTGCTGTTGAAGGAGGGCTGAAAAAATGGCGAGGAAGGTGTTCATCGTCTGGGACAATGTGGCCACCGCGTTCGTCAGGGTTTGGAGCTGCCGATCGTTCGCGGCCACGTTGTTCTTGGGCAGGTGCGCTGCCTGCTGTTCACCGGGTGGTGAGTGATTTTCGCCATGAGTGTCTTCCTTGGGTGATTGAAGGGATCGTGCTCGATCCTGCGTGAGGGCACCAAATTGTTGTGACGGGAAAACAACCAGAAGAACAAAAGATTTTTTACGTGGAAAACCGACTGAGCGAAAAAATCACGGCTCTTTTCGAGGAGGCTCCAAAGATTTTCACTAATACCAAGTTATCTGTGAGATTACAGTAGTGAGAGAGAAGTTCAGGACTTGAGGAAGAAGAAAGGGAAGAAGGGGAGGAAGAAGGAAGAAAAAGGTCCATTTTTCCTGTTACAATGAGATTTTTATACCCTGGTCTATTCTGTGGAATCACTTCAACAGAATGGTCTTCAACTCTGGTGTCAGACCATTAATGCCTGTAAGATAGCCACTCAATGGCCTCGGCTGTACGGTGTACGGATGACGCAGTCTGAGAGCAGGGAGGACCATATCTCTTAAAAGCAGTATGGTCCCCTGTACTTCACCTGGCGTCTGGTCAGTTCGATGTGATCCTTTCGGCTTGAGCTTTCGACGTGCGCTGTTCGGCGAGATACCCCTTCTGTTCGATGCTGATCGCCTGTGATGTTGATGCCACGTAAGCTTCCATGTATAAGCCCCAGATGAGCCGGCGTGGATCCAGATGTAACAATATCTAAGTGTAAACTAATAGCAACACATACTGATGTGATTTTGATTTTAGTGGACGTTATCTCAGCATTGCATAATAACCTCAATCAAGCAGCAGGCTTCATCAATTCAATAAATTCTTGGATGAGCATATTATCATTATTATCTTCTTTAAAACAGTGCTCTCCTATAATTTGTTATGTTGAAAGGCTACTAACCTGTCTCTTGCAACTGCTTACAGACCAATGCAGGTGCTGTCATGCTTACGGATTTTGTCTTTTGGCTTATTATCTATCCCTTTCTAGCCAAAAATGATTATGAATTTGATTTTGTAAGTATTCTTCTCATGTATTCTATGTACTTCTTGTTGATATTCAATCCATCTTTTAATATCCTGCTGTACATTCTCATTAACTAGAGTTCTGAGAAATTCCAATTAAAGTTTTAGTGTGGCTTGTGAACGTGAGATCATCCTGGTCAATTGGCAACTTTTTTTTTTTTGATGTCACTTGGCAACATAGTATGTTGTGTGGAACATTTTTGACGTGTATTTGTTACCTACATCTGCAGATACTTCAATGAACTGTTTTGTACTTTGACGTTGCCTTTTGTGTAAATGAAAATTACTTTCTCCATCATGACCTACAAGCTTAAGATTATAGACCAGTTTATTATAAGAGCTAGAGGTCTTGATTTCTTGTAGTAGAGTCCCCCAAATATTCCTAGCATACAATTAGAAAACCAAATGTATGCTACATTGAACTCTGTAAATCCAAATGAACTTGCGTGTTAAGAGGCCTCGGAATACACTTTTTTGTTAATTGTAAACCTCAAGCTTAAGCTATTGAGTTACTGGATTACTAGACATTCAATACATTTTTGTAATATTATTTACTTTGTTTGGTCATGATATTCTGATTTATTGGTAGTTCTGAAGTCAAAATGGCATGATATTCCATTTCCACTTTAATTAGTATTTTGTGAATGCTCAGAATTTTAACTTCTTTTGCAGATTCAAATAGGAGTGCACTCTTTAAATGCACCTTTTCTCCTTGTTGACACCGCCATGAATAGTCTGGTAAGCATGCCTTTCTCTTTAACAAAATGGTAGAACATTTTCTTTTCTTATCAGCTTTTATTGTATATCTCATCAACTCCTTTTGCATTCTTTGCCAGCGATTTCCTTGGTTCAGGATAGCATATTTCTTACTATGGACATCATTTTACGTAATTTTTCAGTGGGTGATTCATGCTTCCATATCAATCTGGTAACCTATAATTTGTATCAGTTTTTTAGCTTCCAAAAAGTTGGTTTCTCTTATCCGTTTCTTTTTTGGATTTTATCATTCCTTTGTCATTTAGGTGGCCGTATCCGTTCCTTGATTTGTCGTCATCTTATGCTCCAATATGGTATGAAACTCTTTTACTTGGCTTTACAATATGCATAAAAGAAGCTGTTATAAACTAGCAAATAAAAAGTAGGATGAATTGCATATTGAGTCTTTGAAGTCTTGGTTTTTACATGTTGATCTATTGATTTTAATTCGTATCACTTAAATCGCTAAGGTATTAAGAGTTTTGCATGTTAGTTCATGAATTTTGAACTATAGCACTTAGGTCCCTAAGATTGATGATTTGTTATCGCGTGGTTCTTATATCATCTGCAACATTACATTCATTTTTGGCAAAAGCATTTAAAATGTTAAGATGTCGAGGGGCTAAATGGCAATAGTTTATTAAAATCAAGCACTTAAGTGATAATGATTCAAAATTTATGAATCAACGTGCGAAAATTCTAAAATTTTAGAGACTTATATTGAATTTATCCTAAAAATATTTCGAATCAGTGATGATGATGATGAGACTGATCTGGAAGGAACTATATTATAGATTCTACTGCCATAGTGCTGTTTGAGTGCTGCAGTGTGAGGATCAATTTAAAGCGATCCATATGTTACCAATACTAAGTTAGCACCTAAGTTTTTTTTTTTTTTAAATACTAAATGCAAGTGGAGAGGAGATCAAACTATGTTTCTTAAATATTATATTAAATATAATTTTTTTTCACATAAATGCCATAAAATAAATGCGATGATTAAAATTCTATCCAAACAAATTCAGAAAACTTATGCAAATAAGATCATTGAACTTTCAAACTATGAGGAGATTTAACATATATGCATTTAACTTGAAATTCCTGGGCTAACATGCTTAAATCCTTGAGATTAACCTAAACATGGATAGCAAATTTAAGGCTAACAATATAAACTATTCGCATCCACGTAAATTAATTCAAATGATAAACTGTTATAGGATTAGATTCAAACCAACAAGGAAAATAGAGTGCAGTCCAAACTTTATTAGAACAGTTGATACTAAGGTTATAAGCATGAAAGCAGAGAATACTGACAAGGCTATACCAGGGTAGAATAATTATTACATTCAGCTACCCAATGTGATAGAACAACTCAGAAATTCAGGCAAACTGTTGTAATTTCAGTTAGAAGAACAAGGAAAAGACAAGAAAATAGATAGGATCATAGACAACAAGAAGCCTTCAACCAATTAGAATCTCAAGCCCCAAAAAATTGCAGCTGTTCTGCAGCCTTGCGTCAAGCCTGTAGCCACTTGCCAGAATCGACGACTTGGAAAGAGACCCGTCACAGCCCCCCTGCTGCTCCGACGACAATTCGACGCCACCTGCGTTGAGATTGAAAAAATAGTGAAATAGCTCTTCTCACGACTCAAATCAAGTAGATCTCATTATCCCCCTTAGTTGATGTGTTGACCCTTTATAATGAAGCTGAGGGTGGAAGAGAGTGTGAGGTTCACTTATCTGCGCAGGACGCATGGCCGGTGGTTGGGGAAGAAGATCGTGGCCGGAGGTTGCTTGTATGGGGCGCGTGGCCGGCGAGGAGAACCATCGAATCCAGCTAAGTCAGCATCGTGGACTGAGGCCGAGCGAACCGCAGCAGGAAGAGGCGCTGAATGCCTATACCGATCACAAAGGAAGCCATTTTAGGGATTTTAAGGGAAAAATGTTAATTAATTTGATATTTTCTCCCCTTTTACAAGTAAGTCCTTGTCTTTCTCAAATAACTTAATTAACTCATAAAGGATTCAAATTGAGCTCAAATTGAACTCGATTTAATTCCAATTGAATTCTAACTCAAACTTTTATATAGGACTCATAAGTGGACATTCCCATTGACATAACTCAATATTCGACTCAACAAACAACCCAAATAAAATGTGTAGAAATAAAGATAATTCTATACAAGACTCAAGCAGATATAATTTAAGCCTGAGACCATAGATTATATCCATGGTGTCGATGTGTCAGGTCATTGCACTACATCAATCCTCCCTATCTTCGAAGAATTCGACTCTGTCAAACATTGCTACAGATACTCCTTTAGAAGACTAGGATGCAAATGTACTAGCTCATCATGTACCAACCACGAATCCTCTGTAGGCAGAAGGCCTCTCCACCTGATAAGGTACCTGTGGAGTAAACCGTCATTGGTAAAGATAATCTGATCATCTAATATGGATTTTGGCATAGGGGTTGCTGGTGGCATCATAGGCTCAGGAGGGAGTGAGATTACAGACTCCGAGGCTATCCTTGGTTCATTAGAAGAAGGGACATCAAGGTAGGGACTAGGGATGGAGGAGGAAGATGTAGGTGAAACTGGGTCAGTAGAGGGCATGAGATCGATAGGAGGAAATGGATCAGGAAGTGGCTCATGATATGGTGTAAAATCTGAATACATTAAATGTTGGATTTATTCTCATGTGTTCAAGTAGTTCAAGTTCATATATTTTTGAGCTAACCTTCCTGAAAATTCGATAAGGTTTCATCTTTTTCGCAGTAAGTTTTTTAGAATTTTCATGGGAAAATATAGCTAGATTTGCATGGACCATCACATAATCACTTACATAATATTTCATAACTTTTTTATGTGAATCTATATTAATTTTATATTTAGCATAATTTAAAAATAACTTTCGCCTAATCTCCTGATGTAAATTATGAATATGCTGTGCGAAAGATGATGCAAAATATTAGTTCTATAAGATATAGGTAGCTCTATAAGGTCTATAGGCTTACTAGGTTCATAACCTGTTACCATCATGAATGGACTCATACTAGTTAACCTATTAACCGAGCTATTGTACACAAACTCATTTGTAGGTAACACCAAGTCCCAACTAGAAGAATGCTCTCTAACTAGACACCAAAGTAACTCTCTTAAGTTCGGATTAACAATTTCTATTTGGCCATCTGTCATTGGGTGATAAGCAGTGGAAAATAGAAGTTTAGTCCCTATTTTTTTTCATAATGTCTTCTAAAAGTAACTTACAAATCGAGTATCTCGATCATATACCATTGTTTTTGAAAGACCATGAAGACGGATAATCTCACAAAAAAAAGGGATGCTACATGTAAAGCATCAAAAGTCTTTAGAGTATGGAATAAAATGTGCTATTTTTGAAAATCTATCTTCCACTACAAGGATAGAATCATGTCCTCGCACAGTGCGCAGTAAACCTAGCACAAAGTCCATGTTCAGATCTTTCCAAAGCTTGTGAGGTATTGGCAATGACATATAAGGTCCTGTTCGTTTATATGAACTCTTAGCCGTTTGACATAATCACGCCTAAGACTAGGCCAAAAGAAATGATCCTGAACCATGGTCATATTCTTGTCCCTTCTAAAGTGTCCTGCCAGTCCTCCGGAATAAATATCATGAATCAGATAATCTCGGAGTGAAGATTGGGGTATACATAACCTAGGATTCCAGGTAGTTGGTCCTTTCGATAGATTAGTGAAGATCTCCCCAAAATCTGGGCAAGTGGGATAATCAGAGGGGTAACCCCTCAAATCCTGATACTTGCACACTCATCATGTGCAATAACACCACTATTCTACTAAGTGCATTTACGGGCTTATTTTCAACTTCAGACTTGTGTTTGAGTACAAATGTATACTCCTGGAGAAACTCAACCCATTTAGCATGTCTAGCACTTAACTTTTTCTGAGCGCTCAGGTATTTCAGTGCCTGGTGATCAAGTATAAAATGAATTTCTTAGGCAGAAAATAGTGCCTCCAATACCTCAAAGATGGCACGATAACATAAAACTCACAATCATATGTAGAGTCTCACTGCCTAGCTTCGTTAAGCTTTTCACTAAAGAAGACTATAGGATGTCCTTCCTGGCTAAGGACTCCCCCGATACCTACACCTGAGGCATTACAAGCTACTTTGAAAACTATCGCAAAATCAAGTAACCTAAGCACAGGTACTTCTGTCAATCTAACTTTTAGATTCTTGAAAGTCTTAGTTGTTGCACCCGTCCACTTAAACTCCTCTTTCTTTAAACAATTAGTGATGGGAGCAGTGATAGTGCTAAATTCTCATATATATAAAACGATGATAGAACATCGCTAAGCCGTGAAAACTTCGTACCTCTGTTAGTGAAGTAGGAATAGGTCATTCTTGAATGACCCTATTCTGTTCTGGGTTTGCAGAGACTCCTGTTTCAGATACAACAAAATCAAAGAACACCATAGATTGTCATAAAGAACACTTTTTTAGATATATGTTAACACGTGGTTCTAGCGCTGCATCTCAGCCATACATGTGGCACCTCGAAAGGCACGCTAATCCTCCATCACGATTAACCACTAATTAATGGGCTTTACTTTTGCAGATCTTAAACTTCGGGCCCGACGATTCAGCCTTCACTATGGAGCTACAGTGTCCCATAACATCGGCGACGACTCTCGTCTTTCTTAGGAGTGAGTAGTGCTGGGACTGCGCATGGGGATAAACTTTTATGGATGAACCCTTTCCTAAGTAACTCATCTGCTTGTCTCTTGAGCTCTGCATGCTCAGTTGAATTCATGCGGTAATATGATAAGCTAGGTTGCGATGAACCCGGAGTTAGATCAATAACATGTTGAATATCCCTTAAAGGAGGGAGCTCATCAGGTAATTCCTCAGGACACAGGTCCTGATATTCAGATAACAAGTTCTGTACTTCCTTTGGAATGCAGTCATCAGAGGAGACATCTTTCTTCTCATGCACCAACAACGCATATGCAATCACTTTATTCTTAATTTCTTACTCAAACTTATGTTAGCTAAGTATGTGAAGAGATTTCTTTTGCTTTAAAGGTGCAGATGATTCTCTAGCCTTTAATTTCGACTAAATAGGAACTAAACACCTAGTGTTCATTGTGGGCATTGACTCATATAATGTCCAATCTTGCCGCAAACAAAACACGTAACACTATTGAGCTTGGGGGCAGTTGTGCTCCCGGACATTGGCTTCTTACATTTATTAATAGTAGCAACAGTACTACCACTCTTAAATCCTGATGAGATCTGACTAGATTTTTTTGAGTAATCTCTGATGTTATTTCCAATTTTTCTTACAATTGTGGCTTTCATGTACTGTTCTATATCAACAGTACATTGAAAAGCCTCCTCCAATGTGTAGACTTGTCGAGTCAACATTTCTCTTTTGATATCAGCTCGTAATCCAGCTCTAAATCGAGCAATGGTATATCATTCATCTTTCTGGAGGTCACATCGAACCCGCAAGTCATCGAACTGGCTCATGTACTCGGTAACACTCAAGGTGCCTAGCTTCAAATGGGCTAACTCATCCATGAGTCTATGTTGAAAGGAGTATGGGAAGTACTTTGCTTTAAGGAGTTTTTTCATCTCCTCCCATGAAGAGATAGTCAGTTGCCCATTCCTATACTTTTGCCTTTCCAAATTGACCTAATAAGTCTTAGCATGACTCACTAGCTTCATCTTAGCAAATCGGACTCTATTCACAGGTCAGACATAGGCTTCCAGTTGAAAAACTGGTCCATGTCGACCATTGACAAAAACTTTGGGGTCGAGTCGACCATTAAATGTAGGTGAGTCAATTTTAACCCTACGGGTTAGGTCAGCATCAGGATCACGAGCAAGGCGTCTAGCATTTCCACTCTCACGCTCGTAGCATCATGGTACAGGCTCAAGATAATGATCCTGACGATATAGGTGTTGCGGAGAAGGTATCGGTGGAGACCTTTTTTGGTATGGGTCACGAGCTCGATAAGGAGCATCGTACCCATATTGAAATCTACCTCCTACACCTTGGCGAGGATACGCTTCTCCTGGAGGTCCTATTGACCTAGTCTGGCGTCTAGAAGGATGATAAAAATCATCTCTCATAGAACAGATCTTTTAGGAGGTCAGGTTCCGGTGTTGCCCTAGCAAGTGAGACAACTATCCTAAGTGGATGGCTTTGTGAAGCTCCAATGTGTTCTTCAATAACACGTCTTTCTGAGATAGTGACTTTACTAATTTTCAAAGCTGTTACCTTATTAGTTAAATTTTTAATTTATTCCTGAAGTTGCAATATGAGATCACGAGAAGTATTCTCGGCCTCATCATCATCTCGAAAACGTGGGCCACTACGGGTCGACATGGTAGGCTAAATGCAATCCTAAAATGGACCTAATATTAAGTCTCGTTTGGTTCGAGCTTTTTTTTAGATAAGAGAAAAAAATTAATTTATTTTTTAAATTTAATATCAAAAAATTTTATTTTAATATTTATGCATAAGATGTGAGATAAAGTTGATTCAAAGATTTGTATTTGTGTCTGATGTACAACAAAGTTGATTTTTACAGTTGAAATTTGTGTTAAGCTAAAAAAAAGCCTCGAACCAAACGAGAAATACAAATCTAAGTACTAACCTGAGGATGAACCTAGGCTCTGATACCAAGCTGCTGCAATGTGGGAATCAATTTAAGGCGATCCATATGCTACCAATACTAAGTTAGCACCTAATTTGTTTTTTATAAAATACTAAATGCAAGTGGAGAGGAGATCCAATTAAGTCCGTAGCGTCTACCAATTTCGCCATCCCCCCCTCCCTCTGAGACAAGGATTCTGTTGTAATTCCACCAGATCAAACTAAATTCCAAATAAATTCAGAAAACTTATGCAAATGAGATCATTAAACTTTCGAACTCTGAGAAGATTTAACATATATAAATTCTACACTAACATGCTTAAATCCTTGAGGCTAACAATATAAACTATTCCCATCGACGTAAATTAATTCAAATGATAAACTGTTACAGGATTAGATTCAAACCAACATGGAAAATAGAATGCAGGCCAAACTTGATTAGACCAGAGAATACTAAGGTTATAAGCATAAAAGCAGAGAATACTGACAAGGCTAGATCAAAGTTGAATGATTTTTACATTCAACTACCCAATGTGATAGAACAACTCAGAAATTCAAGCAAACTGTTGTAATTTCAGCTAGAAGAATAAGGAAAAGACAAGAAAATGGATAGGATCATAGACAACAAGAAGCCTTCAACCAATTAGAACCTCAAACCCCAAAGAACTGCAACTGTTCTGCAGCCTCGCGTCAAACCTGTAGCCACCTGCTAGAATCGACGACTTGGAAGGAGACCCGTCGCAGCCCTCCCTGCTGCTCCGACGACGATTCGACGCCACTTGCATTAAGATCGAACAAACAGTGAAATAGCTCTTCTCACGACTCAAATTAAGTAGATCTCATCATAATGAAGCTGAGGGTGAAAGAGAGTGTGAGGTTCACTTATCTCCGTAGGACGCGTGGTCGACAGTTGGGGAAGAAGATCGTGGCCGGAGGTTGCTTGCATGGGGCGCGTGGCCAGCGAGAAGAACCGTCGAATCCGACGGAGTCGGCATCGTGGATTGAGGCCGAGCGAGCCGCAGCAAGAAGAGGTGCTAAATGCCTCTCCCAATCACAAAGGAAGCCATTTTAGGGATTCTAAGGGAAATTTGTTAGTTAATTTGATATTTTCTCCCTTTGTACAAGTGAGTTCTTGCCTTTCTCAAATAACTTAATTAACCCATAAAAGATTTAAATTGGACTCAAATCGAACTCGATTTGATTCCAATTGAATCTTTCTAACTTAAACTGACTTGAACTGAAAATAAAATATATACTGGACTCATAAGTGGGCATTTTCACCAACATAATCCAATATTCAACTCAACAAATAACTCAAATAAAATGTGCAGAAATAAAGATAATTATATACAAGACTCAAACAGATATAATCTAGGTCCAAGACCGTAGATTATATCCATGATGTCGATGTGTTAAGTCATGCACTGCATCATTGAGCGTAATGCTGGTACTATTTCTGCTTGTCACAGGTATTTGTCAGTGGCAGTTTTGCATGTTCCCTGCTATGCTGTATTTCATTTGATAATGAAGCTGAAGCACTCCCTGCTCATAAGATGCTTTCCCAGTTCTTATTATCCTGCCCAATAAAGAGATTTCATTTGGAAGTTGAATATTTATGGAGTTCATCTCAGCCAGCAAGCTGAAAATGCTTTGATGATTTGGAAGAGATATGGATGGCCTCCTTCTCATGTTTGAGGTCCGTGTATGATGCTGTACGATCACTCAAAACTAATGAGCAGGCCATAAAGACTGGGTTTACTGTTTTTTGTTTTTTTTTTTAAACCTTTTGATATGAAGTTTTGAGTCTGTGAAGCATGGTGCAGCTACAGAATGCATTGTTGTTAGGTTCATCCGATTAGAATCAAATTGTACCTAAAATGATTTGGGAGGGCATAAATATTGTTAACATTTGATAAGGGAGATCTCTGCTAACAAGTGGCACGCAGGATACTCGTAGGTAACAGTGAGAAAAGGGGAGTTTGCGAGCAAGGAGTAAGATGACGGAGGTGCTTTCCTTGAGATATTCCCTTTGAAGGAGAGTAAAGGACGATGACAAGCTATGGATTTCTAAGGGAGTTTTATTGGAGGGAAGAGAAACTGGTCAAACAAAGCTGAAGCTATAGTAACTGTGGGTGAACAATGTCTTATTGACCTTTCTCTTGTAGTTCTTGTATTGGAATCGTCCCTGCGGAAGCCATTTTTCATCATAAATGAGGATATTTATAGTTAGAGAAGAGAGAATAGGATTAGGTTAAGTAGGCTTCATTAATGAGGCAGTAGCGGGGCAGCGTGTTGGTGCCTGGACCTACCCACGCTGCCCGACAGCTCAGACATTAATGACAGATACCTTTCACTTATCCTTAGAAGGACCATCGCATTATAGAGTGGTTATGACATGATGGTTGTTTAATAGCCAATTAGTTGTTCAACTAGCTCTGCACTATTCGACCAGGTGACCTCAATCCGAGTAAGTCGTCTCGATTGTTCAGGAACTCTTGTTCGGTTAACCTTGCTTGGAGACTCGGTCAAATCTGTCTATGTGTCATGATTAGATGATATGATGATTTTTGCTCTTAACAAATTGCCTCTAGGGCTTCGTTGGAGGGAAGAGAAGCTGATCGAGCAAAACTAAAGCTGTAGTAGAATTATGGACGAATAGTGTCTTGTTAGCCTTTCTCTTGTAGTTCTTGTATTGGAGTAGATCTTGTGTAACCCCTTTCTTGCCATAAATAAGGCTATTTATAGTGAGGGAGAGTTTCGAGTTTAGAGTTTAGGGTTTAGAGTTTATAGGATTTAGGGTTTAGGGTTATTAGGGTTTAGGTTTATTAGGTTTTTTTTCTTTTTTTTGGAGAAACCCTTCATGAGGGGAGTGATCTATTCATTGAGCTCTCAACCACAAATTTTCCATTAAAGTATGGGGGTTACAAACTGATCCACCAATAGAAAAATAAAAGGAAAATGCCCATTAGATAAATAGGCTCACTACTAAAAATGCAAAGAAACAAAGCCCATAAGGCTCCTATGGCTTTTTCTTTTTTTAGAAAACTCTATGGCTTATTACAGAAGCCTATTTGAAGAATAGGCCCACTACTAAAAAGAGTCAGGCCCATTATGTGAAAAAGCCTAAAAGAAAACATACAATGAAAGCCCAAATAAATTATGATGAAGTTTAAAGAACATAAAGGCCCAAATTGATATTTTGGTCCATAGGTGATCTTTAAAAGCCCAATAGACATGCAGAAAATGCTAAGGAGAAATTCTGAAAACATTTCTGTTTGAAGAAATTTTGAAAAGAATTCTGTTTGAGGAAGAAAAACTGAAAACAACTGGCAAATTCAAAGGATTTTTCCTCTTCTCAATCTCTTCCTGTTGGAGCAAGCCTTTGGGGTGATCTAGGTTCTTCGTCACTTTCTCTAGTAGAGCCATAATTAAATTTGGAAGGTGTGATGTCTCCATTTTGAGATAATATTCCAAATGCAATGAGCTTGCCGGCTCGAATATCATGAAATGCATTTTTATTTTGAGGAAAACATTGACAATTCATATTTTTGCAACCTTCATGTTTGAAAACTTAGTCTTCATTATTTTGATTTGTCATAGTAATAATCCCTTTATATAAAGGAGGAGTTTGATGATATTAAATTTATAGGAGGGGGCATTCTCCTCCTGTTATATCAAGGGTCACCCTCACCCTTGATATAATAGTTGCCTCTTTGTCTCATTCTATTAAGGTCACTTTCTAATTGAAAATGAATCAATGTGTTTCTGATCATAAAGCCAATATTAACTTCACTCTTTAGCTCTAAGGTTTGGAGTTTAAGGTGTTTTTTTTTTTTAATTTAGGGTTTAGAGTTTTAGGTTTTAGGATTTAGGATTTAAATTTTTTTTTATATATACCTACACAAGCGGAGAGATCAATTCATCTGGCTTTCATCAGCAAATATCAATATTTGAGTAGAAGGGAGCAAGATAAGTAGATAGGCTCATAAAATGTATGATAGAATTAAACCTTCAAAGGCCTGTTTGTTTGTAAGGTTAAAATTAAATTTGGATAGTGATATTTTTTTATTGAAAATTGTGAATAATATGAAATAAAATTAATTATTATGTTGGGATATGTGAGAGATATGATATAAAGTTAGTTATTATGTTGGGATATGTGAAAGATGTGATATAGGTTAGTTATTATTTTAGTAATATGTGTAGGATGTGAAATAAAGTTAATTTTTAATATTAAATTTTATGTGTAATGTGATATGCCTGGTTAAAATTAAATCAGGTTAATTTTCAACGGCCAAACAAGCAGGACCTTGAGGATATTCTCCATAACAGGAGGAGAATGCCCTCTCCTATATTCTCTTGAAAATCCCTGTTTTCTTTAAAGCAACAAAAGCTTAATTCAAAACTGCCTTTGTGTATGAAGGCCCACTCTTCATCGGCTTGCCCAACAACTATCTTGACTGAAGTAATTTGGCCCAAGGTACAGTAAGTCATGCCAGGATGGTTTGAAATCAAGGGTGGGAAAATGGGGCATTTTCCTTCTTTTCAAGACTACAAGTTAGTGATTATTGGGCTTGGTCCTGGGCTTGAGGCCGAAGTCTCCTGAAATACCAATCTGCAGTGGGAAGGGAAATGTGATTTTGCCAGGCCCGTTTAAAGGCCCATCTTTGATTCTGCCTCCACTCGGCCCAGGTGAGCTGAGCAGCCCATTTAGGGGACCTGCCTGCAGGCCCGCAAGCCCAACGAAGAGGGCAGTTTCCCATTACACGGGTCCTAGTGGGACCCGCAGCTCCAAAGTCGAGGCCACGTGTCGACGGATTGGAGAGACCCGCCCATTACACGGCGAGATTTCGGGAGGAGAGAGGCGCTGGTCGGCTGCGATGGGACAGCCGCAGCAATGGGTCGCAGAAAAACCGGAGGACTGTCGGAAGCAGAAGCACGGGAATGCGGAGGAAACGCGGAGAATACGTTGGGACTACGCGGACGCAGCGATTCCGCCGAGAACGACAGCGGCGAATCCGGAACCTTGCTAGCCAGAGAGGCTCTGCGATGGTGAAGGTGGTGTGTCCGCCTGAGAGGCTGAGACCAGAGGCCTGACTAGCTGCAGGAGATTGCCACCGAGGCAGATCCTCCAGAAAGCAAGAGGCGTAAGTCCTAAACCACAGCACGACTTACAAGTGGGAATGTAAGTCGTGAGCTGCCGACTTATATAGAGGGAGTAAGTCGTAAACTGCACCACACGATTTATAGTGGGCTTAAGTCGTAAACCTCTGCACGACTTACAAGCGGAATGTAAGTCGTAAACCGCGCCTCACGACTTACAAGCGGAATGTAAGTCGTGAACCGCGCCACACGACTTACAGCCGTGGTAAGTCGTGCGCCGAGTCACACGACTTACAGCCGTTGTAAGTCGTGCGCCGAGACACACGACTTACAGCCGTTGTAAGTCGTGCGCCGAGACACACGACTTACAGCCGTTGTAAGTCGTGCGCCGAGACACACGACTTACAGCCGTTGTAAGTCGTGCGCCGAGACACACGACTTACAGACCCGTAAGTCGTGCGCCGAGTCACACGACTTACAGACCCGTAAGTCGTGCGCCGAGTCACACAACTTATAGAGGCATAAGTCGTGAACTGCGCTCCACACGACTTACCTAGCGCGGTATCGGCACGACTTACATCTCTCTCGTAAGTCGTGAACCACCGCATGACTTACCCTGCCTGGTAAGTCGCACGACTTACCCAGCGCTGCGTAATCACACGGGCACTGACCGGTCCGCCGCTGCATCCCTCCGGCATTCCGAACTTCACTGCCAACGAAATCAGCTTTCGATTTCGCTTCCGAGACCGCCCGAGCACGACCTGACTAGCGTCCGAGTTCTGCGCTACAGCGACGGGACAGAGACTGGAGCGTGCAGCCGAGACGAGGGTGGAATGGTGGCATCAGGATCAGGACTGAGTTTGCTGGAAGGATAAGCCACTTTAATAAAAAAAAAAGGATTTTTTAATTTTTTTATTTAAATATCTATTTTACATATAATTAAAACTGTTCATATTTTGATCTCGAGCAGATCCGACGGTAGTTTAAGATTGAATTGAATTCGATCTCGATTCAGTCAAAAGAATGAATAAAAAGAGTTCAATTCAATATGAATCTGAGCTAGGTCTGACTTATTTGTTATCGATTAAAGTTTAGCGATCTAATTTTTAATTATTTTTTGAGTTTTTAGCTAAATATTATGGATAAATGTATTTGTTCATTCAATTAATTTAAATTATTACAATTTGTCTTTATTTTATATTTAAAATAAATAAAAGAAAATTAATCTAAATAAATAATATTTAAATAAAAATTATAATGAAACATTCAATATGTATAAATAAATATACATTATATCTTTTATGTTTTTAGCCGATTCAATTTTAAGTCATTTTGATCCAATTTTATATTAACTCAAGGTTAGATTGATAAAAATTGAGCCATAAAAATAACTCGTTGGTTGACTTATTTAGATCGATTTAGCTTACGAGAAATCTTCGATCTTGAAACGAAATTAACAACCTTATATGTAATGCACATAAAATATAATTTTTTAAAATTGAACTTATATTCTTTTAATATATATCATATGTATTCATATACCTAAAATATCTTTCACATGTATCAAAAAATCTTAAATATCAAGCCAATTATGAGTTAAATTAATTTTATTTCGAGTAAATTAGCTTCAAGTAATTAGAAAATTAAATCGAATTTAAATCAAACAAAGTTTTGAGCAAATTTCATGTTTCAAATATAATACTATAGCTCGTTGATACTTGGCCCTCAATCGGTGTTAGGGCTGTTACAGATCCGATTTCGAGCCGAGTCAATACCGGCTTGAAATCGAATTGATTACATTTCGATCGACCCAAAATCGACTCGAGCTCGATTGAGTTCGACTTCGAGGTAGCTCAATTTATAATATATATATATATATATAAACAGTACTACCTCGCCCTGTCCTTGATCTCTTATCAAGATCAAGAATAGAGGACCACAATTGATACTGAGTGCCATCCATCGGCTCTACAAGATAGTGTCATCGTTTTTCATAAAAATCTTTCATAAGAAATATTTTGATGATAACACCTTTCATATCAATATACCTACTAGAAATCAAGATACTTTTATTAGGCGCGGCTATTATGGTGGTCATGTGGATGTCTATAAGTCCTATGGTGAGAATCTGTACTACTACGATGTTAACTTATTATATTTTTTTATTATGAAATTCTATCCGGTTCCTTGTGGTGTACCTGCAGGCAGCTTCCTTTTATGGCTCATGTATGAACAGCAAAACTCATGCAGATTGCCTTTTGAATTTTTTTAAAAAAGCTATCCTTTTTAGGAAGGTATCCTTGGGCTGATGTCTTTTTTTATTTGTCTTCATACTTCTAGGGTCTAGGTCTTGCTTCTATCTAGCCTTGCCTTCTCGTCGTATTAGCTATCGCAATCGGAAAAGCAGGGGTCTGCTTACTGCTATCCCCTCTCGTCCCGCTTCGATCACTAGTAGGAAAGCCAGTAAAGTAAGTCAGCAGCACACCAGCCAAGCCTCAGTCAGGAATAGTTAAGCAAGCTTAGAAGAGCTCCTTTGTTATTTATTTTCTACCGTTAAGAGAAGGATCACAAGCCTCACAAGCCCTAATCCCAAGGCCCAAGCTAAACAGCATATTCATCTGCACCTGCCCTATACTATAAGAGTTTCTCGATTCGTGAGCATATTTAAGCTTTTTCAACAAAAGCAATTCTCTTTCCAGCGAATCTTCCTCCAATAGAATCAATGGTATCAACTCAACTCTCTCCCTTTTCTAAAGATGGAGAAAACTTCTAATAATACCAAGAATCTTTCTAACCGACTCTGGTGAGTCTTTTCCCAACTCTTAAAGTAAAGGCCGTGTCTGTAGCCAATTCCTGGATATCTTGATTGACTCTATGCCTTGCTATCCTGCTGGCTTGGTAATTGTACCCTAGGGATCCCTTATTTAGTTGGTTGGCCGGCTCTTTCTCGGCCCTGTCTGGCCTATGATATATGGATCACCCCTCTGTCTCTCGACTCTCCGGTTAGTAGGTCAATCAATATCGGTTCG
The DNA here is from genome assembly GCA_019297695.1 of Apostasia ramifera. NCBI lineage: Eukaryota > Viridiplantae > Streptophyta > Magnoliopsida > Asparagales > Orchidaceae > Apostasia > Apostasia ramifera. The sequence goes on along the minus strand of JAEMOT010003395.1, from coordinate 262,972 downwards.
ATGGTTGGTGGCTTGACTTTCGCTTTGATAGTGAATGGCTAAACCAAGATCTACCCTGGAGCTTCAGTCTCGATTACTGTGATCAAGAAACCTTCCCTCTTTTCTTTCCTGAAAATGTGGATGTTAAACGACTCTAAAGAGAGTGAGTAACCAACGAACGAATCAAGGAGAAAGAACTCGCGGGCTTTTGTCAGGCCTTTTAGACAAAAAGAAAGAAAGATCAGACGGTCTTTCACAGTAATGACCTTCAGTAGTGCTTCTTCCTCGCTCTGGACAGTCAAAATCTCACTTCGTAGCATTAGAATAGAAAGGTGCGAAGCCTTTAAGCAAGAACTCTGAAGGACAGGAGTGAATGTGGGGCACGAAAGCTAAAAGAAGAAGTCAGGTGCGAAGGGAGGAAGGGGCAACCTCCCCGCTTTCTTGCTCAGAGAGAGTCACGGAAAGTATATATATATTATATATTATTTAATATATATATATATATATATATATATATATATACACGTATTATAATATAAAATGTATTTTAATTCGAGCCGATTTCAAGCTGAATCATGCCGAGCCTTTCCCGGCTTAAAATCGGCTCGAAATTATTATCGAGCCGAACTTTTGGCTCGTTAGTCGGCCCATTTAGATCGATTCGATTTCAATTCGATCTAAAATCGATTCAATTTTTGATCGATTCAATTTTAGATTGATTTTTAATCTTCGATCCATATTAACACTCTTAATCGGTGTTGCGCTGATGCTCAGGCAGCTTCGTCTTCATCACATGAAATAAGTTGGAAAAAAAATGGTGAAGTGATGGGGAAGCATTCAAGCAATGTAAGAAGGAAGAAATCAAGTGAGAGCAAGGAATATGTTCTTCCATCATTACCATCTCCTTTAGCTCCACCATTTTGAATTCCAGCTAATCAAATTCAATTCAAAATAAAAAAAAAAAAAAATTATTTGAGTTGTGTTTGATTTGAGTCATTAAATTTATTAGATTTTTGACTAAAATCAAGTTCAATTTTAATTTTTATTACAGATTTTATGTTTTAATATCCTTGTATTAACTATCATATTATATTTATATAAATAAAATATTTTAAATATAATTTAAAAATTCTAAATATATACATGTATATTTATATATATTTGTACATATAGAATCAATTTAATTTGGAGCAAGGTTTTGAGGTGGAAACAAAAGACAATCTAATCAATTTGGAATGTGTTTTTTTTTTTTTTTTTTTTTTAAAAACTTCCCAATTGAGTTTTGATCTAGTTTCAAAACTTCGAATAAAATTGATCCCATAAGAGATTATTTGAGTAAACTAAAATTTATGCAATTTTGAGTTTATTTTTTAGTTGAATTGAGTTTAATTTTTAGGCTTATTTTTTATTTAAATATTCATTTTTGAATTGAGCTTATATTCTTTCAATAAATACCATATATATTTATATATGTAAAATATCTTAAGTTGACATTAGAAAATCCTAAATATGTATCATTTGAATCAATTTTATTTCAAGTAACATGACTTTAGTCTAAAAAAATTCAAGTTACATTTAAATCGAGTAAAATATAAATTTGAAGTTAGTTTTAAATTTCAAACATAATACTCGGCTTTAGTTGATGCCCAACAATCAGTCCTTGAGCTCATGCCCACGCAGCATCATCTGAATCACATGAAAATGGATGAGAAAACAGAAAGTAAAAAAGATGGGGAAGCAGTGAAGCAAAGTGAGATGGAAGAAATGAGGAGAAAGCAATCTAAAAAGAATATATTCTTCCATCACCACTATCTCCTTTATCTCTGTCATTTCAACGAGGGCCGACTCGTGATCGAATTTAAGCCAGTCGAATACAACTCGAAATAGAAATTTTTTATTCAAGTAAAATTCAATTCGAGTTATTAAATTTAAAGATAGTGATAAACAAGCTGACTAAAAAAATCTCCTTATAAAGAAGCAACCAAGCTCGAAACATGATGAGCTATATAGTTTTTCGTGCATCGACACCTCTCTTGCTTTCCAAATGAGTTTTGATGTAGTTTTAAATTTTCAAGCAAAATTAATCCTATAAGATATATTAAGATAAGGCATCAAAAATATACAAGTTTGATGAGAAAAAATAAATAATAATTTTGAGAATAATCTGAAAAATAATTTTATTCATTGATGCTCAAAAAAAAGGAAATAAACTAGCCTAGAATTAAATCAAGTAAAAAAGTACTAATATGTTCCCCTGGATCATATTATCTTGCATTCTAAATTTTGTATAAATTAAAATTTGAGAAATATGAAAATAAAATAAACAAAATTGCTGAAAGTTAAAAGAAATACTAAAAAAAAATTGAAAATGATTTTTTTAGAGGCTAAAATTTATTCTTAGCATTCTGTTCTATTTCAACTTCCCTTCCATCCTCTCAACTCCCTCCGCTTTACCCACAGGCCGCATGGCCCCGGCACCGGCGGCTTCCGCAATACTGTTGCCTCTCTTCTTTCTTCTCTGCTCCGCTGCCGTGAACCCATCGCCGGAAGATCGCCGGTGTAGATCGTACTGCGGAAACATAACCGTCGACTACCCGTTCAGCGTCCGGGAGGGCTGCGGCCACCCGGGCTTCCGGCAGCTTCTCTTCTGCATCAACGGCGTTCTCCTCCTCCACGTCCCCTCCGGCTCCTACCGCGTGATGGCCGTCGACTACTCCTTCCGCCGCCTCATCCTTCACGATCCGGCGATGTCGGACTGCTACGCCCTGGCGCCGGCCTCCCCTTCATATCCCGGCAATGGCTTCGTCGCCGAGCGCTGGCGCTCCCGGTTCCTCCGCCCCTCCGCCGACAATGTCTTCTTCCTCCTCGGCTGCCGCCGCGACTCGCCGCTGTTTAATTTTGCGTTCTCCCGCACCGCCGAAAGTCCCTGCCGGAACGTCTCCGGCATGGCCTGCCAGGACTACTACCGCTGTCCGGCATGGGACACCGCGCTCGCCGGTAATCTGAGCACAAAATTTGAAACTTTAAATTTAATTAATTATATTTTAATTCGTTTCATTTTGAGATTACATTTTTACCCTCACAATTTATCAAAATTAATAATTTAATTTTGTGATGAAATATATAAATTTTATTTTAGTTTTTAAAAGAACAAAATGCAAAAATATAAATTAGATTTCGTGAAAAGATTTTAATTTTACGCATTTCTTTCGGATTTGCGGCCGACAGGCAAACCATGGCCGTGGGCTCGCGCAGCGGACTCGGCGTACGGCGCCACATCAAGCCCGCCGGAGTGCTGCTCGCTTGCCGCCGGCGACATACGGGAGGTGAACCTAACGCACCTGCGGTGCGCCGCGTACAGCAGCGCCTACAGCTTGGCGCCGCTGCGCCCTCCCGGCCCCGGAGCATGGTCGTACGGCATCCGAGTCGCGTACTTCCTCCCCGCTGCCGACGACGCCGCATGCCGCGATTGCAGAGCCTCGGGCGGCGCCTGCGGATACGCCGGCGGCGACGGCGACGTCGATGAGAACGACGACGTCGGCGTATCACATCATATCATTTGCCTGTGTGGTGAAGATGAGAATGGGAACCATGCCTGGAATTCTACTTCGACCTGCGATTCAACTGAAGGTATTACAACTACAATTCTATGTTTTGAAGATTACATATATTCAGATTCAGCCGTTTCGATGATTTTGTTTCAATTTTGATCAAGTTTGATTTAAAATCTAGGCCATTTTCCAGTTATCAGTTTCGGCCAAAATTAGTAGAAACTCTCAAGTTTCATTTTAGTGCAAAATCCTTGAAACATTAATATTTGGATTAAAACTCAAAGTTCATGGCAAAGGATCTATGTTGAAACTGTCAAAATTAAAACTACAGAAGCCGTTGAAACTATCAAAAGTAACACTTCTAACTTTGTAATTAATATCATGTCCCTAACCACCCAAACCTCTGACTAATCTGCTGGGGTTTGGTAATGAAAATGTTTAAGCATTTAGTTCAATGTTTATTTTTGAATTTGCTATAAGGACAATGCTCTTATGATGGTGATGAAAAAATGAAAAATTAAAGCAACGGCCGGTGTTTGAAACAGATTGTTTATCACTCGCATAGTTTCTAGTGAAGCACAGCTGAATACAGCAAGTAATCTGCAGTCAAAGCAGCTTTACTGGTTTTGTATGGAACCTGACATGAGCGTGGGTAGTGACGATTGAGGTTTGGGTAATGGTCAGAGACATAACAGCCTAAAACAAAACTGAGTTTTAAAACCTATTTGCATCTTCCTTCCAACTTTATTTGTATATCAAAAACATATGATTCTTATGTTTATATTCTACAAACATGATTGCAATCTTATGAAATTATATTAATTAACTATTCAATATATATAATATTATGAAATTATATGATCTAATTATATAGCACCATAAAAAACAAGTACTATAATTATCAGCAAACAGAAAAAGCAATGCAGTCCAATAACAAACAAAGGCCTAGACTCAACCCCTGGAATCTAACACAAATAGAAATAGTCACCATCACCGTTGATTGTAAGCCACCATGTGAAAGCTGAACCATTACTTTGTAGATCTTCTTCTAATGTATTGCAAAAGGACTGGTTGTGTGGAAGGTGGCTTTTCCATTGTTCCAACATATTTATTTCGATTAAATTTTATCATGGAATCAGAGACTTAAGAGGCTCACTCATTGCTAATTTGTCGACCGCCCTTTCTTCAACCCCACCGCCAACCCTCACCACCACCACCATCACTAGCTAGTGGGCATCACGTTATCAATGTGAAGCTCAATAAAATGAATTTCCATCTATGGTGTTTGCAATTTCTTCCTTTTTTCAAACCACATTGACTAATGGGATTCATTAATGGCTCACTTCCACCCCCATCGACGCTTGAGAGCTCAAACCCCACTTGCCTTCAATGGTTATGGCAAGACCAACTCATCTCAAATTGGATAATCTCATCCCTTGCAGAACATATATTCACACAAATACTCGATAATGACTCATTGACAGCAATGTGAAAGGCTCTTGGTGCAATCTACGCCTCTAGCTCTCAAGCACGATTCAACTAGAGTACCAGTTGCGAATACTAAAGATAGGTTCACTGTCGATGATCATCCACAAAGTTTAGACAATTGTTCATAACCTTGCATCAGCCAAAACACCTATTACTCATCAACAAATGGTGCTTAACTTTCAATTCAAGTTAGACTCTACACTTGACACTATAGTTACTACTCACTTGGAACCTATCTCACTGGATGGTTTCATTAGTCTCCTCCTAAATTATGATATGCTATATCATGAGAATACTGACTCCACACAACCAGAAAATATAATTCAATCCCTTTCTCCCAAACCACCTGCAAGCAACTCAGTTAAACCATTCCTCCCCCTTATTGCAATACAGGAAGAGCTCGTGGAAGGGGATGCATGCATTATCGATGTTGTGGGGTTCATGTCTATCAAGTCTGCAATAAAGTTGGCCACACCGCCATCAACTACTATCACCATCAAAATCTCACTATATATTTGGGTGAACCAGGCTACCATTGTCCACATACAATATGGACTCACCAGCATCAAATTATTATAATCCTGATTCTTAAAATAGTCATGCATTTTTCAAACCTGCATTTTAAGGCTATTGACAGTTTCAACCGTCTTAAAATAGGAGCATTAAAAGCGATATATTATACTAGCATCCCTCTCCAATTGTACTCTTCTGTAGTTTAGCTCTGTGCAAATTGTTTTGTACTGTTATATGATTTCACAATTTTTACGTACATGCTTCATAAAAATAACAACAATTAATGGCAACTCTAGCTATCATGTGTACAATTAGGATTGAGTTTTGTGTAAGTTTATACTCTGCACACTTTAGACACTTCATAAACAAACTTAGCAATAAGGGAAATTTCATTAATATCTTTAAAACCTTGTTAAACCTCAATTCTATGAGAAAGGCTTAGATGCGTGATGCGCACCTATACAAATTAACACTGTCGTATCATGTGAAACTCAGCTACACAAAATTATTATATAAATTGTATTGAATACAATTTTAATTATAGATATAATTTTAGTAGTGCAAATTGTATTAGAATACAATTTCAATTATAGGTTGTCAATTCAATTATATAAATTGCATTCAAGTATGATTTCAACTATATGATTGTAATCGACTAGAATTTTATCTGTACATATCATATTCGAATGTGGTTTCAGTGATATGTTTTCAACTATATATGATTGTATTCCAATACAATTCTCACTATGGAATTTCAAATCAAGCCATACAAATTGTGTTAAAATTCAACTATGTAAATAATATTTGAATTCAATTTTACTAAGAGCATATAATTTCAACTGTACAAATTCTATTCAAATCTAATTTCATTTGTATGCATTTATTCCAAAACACAATTATGGGATGTATTTTTGGTTTTTTTTGGCACACAAAGTGAATTTGAAAGTATCCCAAATTTTCAATCTTGAATCATTGTAGTGTGATTTACCTAAGCCTTTAAATATGTTATTTTTGAGTTAGTTTGGTTATAATGTGAAAGCAGTTAAATTAGACTACTAATTTGAGTCATGACCTAGTTACATGAAGATCAATACAATTTCGGATCAATTAAAATTCAACCAATAATTGAGCTATGTTTCGAGTTTCAAAAATTGGAGAGCTAATGAAATACTTAATTATTTTTCAAGTTCTTTTGTTGCTATGTGTTACGCCACCACCAACAACAAAACCATAATCAAAACTATTTGAATTCTAACAGCAAGTTGTTCTTCACTTTTCTCTGTTTATCTTCACTCCTTAGACCCTACTGGAGCCTGAATGACTTTTCTTGAAGGAAATAATTATTGGTTCTAATAATATAACTTTTTTTTTGAAATGTTCTAATAATATAACTTTGCTTCATTCATCTGTGATAGGCATCTCAGAGGACTCGATGATCAAGTCAAATTCAATAGCTACAAGTATAATTAGTGGTTTGTTAGCTTCCTTTATTCTCTCTATATATTTGTGAACAGATTGTTGATAAGATTTATACTGGGAAGTAATTTTTAAAATCCTATAATTTCTAATAACAAATAGATCAATATCGTTGATTCAGACAAAATTACGAAACAATTATTTTTGGCCGACTAAACATCCACATCATATAATGATGACTGGGTAAAAACAAGTGCAACTCGAGTGGTGCACAAGAATTACTATTTTGTAAGCCTTGTGCACCGTGTAACTTACAATTTTAATATTTAGGATATAAGTGGCTTATTATTTTTTAAGTCGTGTGCACCATACAACTTACTACTTCTAAGTTTTAATGTGTAAATTGTATGATGCACACAACCTACTATTTTGTAAGTCATGCACACCAAACGGCTTGCATATGTTTATGCCCTGTCATCACCATATGTTGACATGAACATGTAGTCAACACCAAACTATTGTGCAATTTTGCTTGATCGTCTTATTGGAAACCAAGACATTTTAAAATTTTTGCTTGGGAATGATTGACTCTAAATATTACATGACTACTATACCTGAGATTTTATTCAACAATCGGAAAGCATAATCACCTACAATGAAACAATGTGCTCCTCATTAAAAAATTTTCTATGTTGCCAGAATTTGATGTAACTATATTTGGGAATCAATGCAGGTTCTTTGATTTATGTTGGAGCTTACTTTCTTGCCCTGTAGTTAAGTGGCAAAGCATAATTTTGATGTGAAAGAGTGCTGCTTTTTGGTGTATAATTTTCCAGTAAGACATGCAACTGAGCAACAACATTTTCATTTCTTTTTGTCATTGCTGTTTTCTACAAATAGAGCTTTTCACTATTTCTCATGCAATAAAGTTTTGCAAAAACAAACAAAATCTTACATAAAAACAAAATTTATCCAAAGTTTGTTATTATTTACAACGTCAATATTACAGTTTTGGCATGCAAGAACCATGGTTATGGGCATTTACATATTTATATTGGCATATATATTATATAATAATAATCTGAAAGAAAGTTGGTGTTGCACTAATTGATAAACTTAGAGAAAGTCGGCTTAGATGATTTGGACATATAAATCATAGGCCGATTGAAGCTCTAGTTCGAAAAATCGAGTTATTGGATCTTACTTTTGTACAAAGAGAAAGAGAGAGACTAGAGAAGATATGGCAAGAAACTATAAGGAGTGATCTTAGTTACTTAAATTTAGATAAGATTGATAGAGCGCAATGAAAATAAAGGATTCATGTAGCCAACCCCACCTAGTGGGATTAAGGCTTGATTGTTGTTTTTGTTGTATATATTATATAATAAAAGAAAAATGTCATGCACAGTAAATGTAAAGACGATTTGCAGCAGCACAAGCAATTAGATTTGCAGTAGGATGCCAGGTAAAGTAGATCACTTTGATGAAAAATCATATGCACTGCTGCGATCGGATCTAAGTTCTCATAACCTGTTACCAAATGGGAAGAAAATCTCAGGTCAGTGGACTGAATCAACCCGAGCATGTATAACTGAAAGGAATGCTCTGTCCAACCTCATTGGTTTTGCCTGCTAGGAAAGCTTGTTCTTGGTTGTGCATTTCCGGAGATTGGAGTACGAAAAAATCTGGAGAGATCAATGCAAGTGAAATAAACATCAAACAATGCAATCACATTCATGGGCACATAATGCTTGGAGTTTAAAGAGTTGATGAGAGTTATTTGGTGCATATGGTAGACAGACAGCAAACCTGTATGGGTTAGTTATTACTAGCATCTAATAAGACTCCATCTTCTTCTCCACCATCACGTGAGGAAATTATGAAAGTGTTGCTAATAAGCCATAAAGGAATAAAAACTTAGTATCATATTCACCATTTAAGTGTGTGAGCACAAAAACATGTAAGGAAGGTTAATTGCAAAACAGCAGCTTCAGATTCTATGGAAGAAACCTGTAAGTGTAAGCGTCGACCACCACTACTCAGGCCACCATCAAATTTGTCAAAGATTGAATCATTGTTATAGAGATGTGATAGCTAACATAATATAAAAACAATCTGTCAAGAAGATTCCAATAGATAAAAGCGTGACCACGGAAATATATTTGCTAAAAAGTCTTTTTTTTTTTTTTTTGAAAATTGAAAATCATTTTGATAATCCTGATGAGTGTTTGATTCATGTATATTAATATTGTAAATTCATGTTTTGTCCATCGATGGTCTCATTTGTTTTAATTGTTTTATATAGAATTGCAAGCATGCTTGTATAACAGATCATGTGCAACTGGTATTTTATATGACATCGGCTCAAAAGTAGAGGATGACAAATTACTCTAGTAGTGTGCATCAATAGCTCCTCAAATATTAGAACTGACATATTCAACTTTGAAATGATAATCTTACCCAACTTTGGTTTTATTGAGGTAAATTGTTGTAGCATCGATCAACATGGATATGAATATATACAACATGCAAGAGTAGCATGACTAGTCATGGCTGTTTGATGTATGATATTAAAAAATATCAATGTTATCCAAATTATTTTTGTTTAGTTGGAAGTTATTGACATTATATTAACAAATTGACGGTGTGATTTTAAGATGTCGCCCGATTTGGGGTGACATCTAGATGTTAGTGTGTAATGATATTTTTGTAATTAATTATAATATTATTTAAAGGTATCATTAAATCAAACAATTACTTTCTAAAGATAACATAACATAATATTGAGATAACATTGAACCAAACGCCCCCTAAGTTTAAATGATATCCAGTATCTAAGATTAATTTGTAAGTCCCTATGCCTTCAACTGGAACTATCATTTTATTTCTCATATATAAGAAACTTTCAGTTGAGTTTATGATCAAATTACATACATGAGTAGTAGCACTAGAATCAAACCATCAAGTATTATTAGGAACTTCAATAATGTTTGATTCAAAACAAGCAAAGGTATTATCTTTCTTACCTTTTTTTTTAAACCATGATTTGCATTTTAGGCAATCCTTCTGATAATATTCAACTTTTTTATAAAAGTGATATTTATCATATTTAAGTTCCTTATTTTCTGTCTGGGATACATTAGCAAGCTTCTTTTACTTCTTGAATTTAGTTTTGCCTTTAGGCTTGAAGTGACTCCAATTTTATAACTAGTGATATTTATAGAGTGACCATTATGTTTCTTTAGTTTTATTTCTTCCTTAACCAACTTACTGGCCAATTTATTTATATTTCACTTATCATTCGAGATATTATAATTTATTTGAAATGATCCATATTTAGAAAGAAGCGAGTTCAAAATTAACCATACAAGGAATGAGTCGTCATTCCCAAGGTCTTAAGCTTAGCTGCAAGAAGCTCGCAGATCGATGTCATCTCTTCTTTCGTGAGCCCGGCATCCTCAAAGAAGGGGCGGAGGCTCTCGGCTGCCTTGCTCATTTGGATCTCCGCTGCTTCTTCGCCTCCGGCCTCGATGTCCTTCACGGCCTGTTTCTTGAGATCCACATAACTTAGGAATTAGGATCCAGTACTCATGAGATTGTTCATGGCGGCAGCCTTATAGATCAAGAAACAAGAAGGTGAAATGAAGAAGAAGATCAAGTTTTGAAGCCGATTGGGAATGCTGAGTTTTGAGAATGAATAGAAGGCGTGCTTGCCAAAAATTCCTTTTTTACATGCTTCAGTTCATTTCGAAAATATAGCCGTTGGAGACTTGGAATGCAATGCATCTAATAAATGATAGGATGCATAACTTGTGATGTAAGGCTGCATCAAACGGTCAAAAAAACAACTTCAGGCTTTCAAAATTAATAAATTATTGAAGTCAAAAAAAAAGAAAAATTATCTCGAGTACATTTTCCCAAATTTTTCGATTATTTTAGATTTTAAGTCATGATATTATAAGAGAAAAAGCTAAAATAAGTCTCATATTATGAGAAATAATTTTAAGTGAGAAAATATTAGTACATTTGAAAGGGTGAAATAAATTTATTTTAATATTAAAATTTATGTAAAATATTAAATAATATTATTTTTTAATTAATATATATAATATAATATTAAAATTAATTTTTATATACTAATTAAAAATTAATTTTTAATGTTAAAAATTCCTAAAAATAATGAAGCAACATGAACAACTTGAATTCCAAAAACTGATTTCTTAAAATTTTTTGGTTAAATTACTATGAGTAGCTTATTTTGATCATTAAATTTTGTAAAAAATAATTAATTACATGTCATTAAATACACTATTTTATATATTAATTATGGGATAATTACTTACATGGCATATAATTTAATTTTTTTTATGTTTTACCCATTCGTTCTTAGTTAATTACGTTATGTACAGTCAAAAATTATAAAATCTACATACATATATTTTAACTTATTTCTATTATAATTAGTAATTATAGTTTTTCAATAACCTAATCATAATTAGATTATAAAAAATCTGAGCCGTTCATCATATTATTTTAAGAATATTTAAATATATTTTGAGTAAAAATCTTAAAACCTTAATATTTAGGTGGCGGCAAAGGAAGAAGACATCCGCGACGTGAATTGATTTTAAGACAAATCAGCGCTTTAGTGTGGTGTTGAGGAAGAGAAAAATATATATCATTAAGAGTAAAAATATAATTTTAATGATTTACTAATAGATTTTTTTTTCAATTAGATTTTGATTAAGTTTTAACTCAAATGTGTGTATGTAAGATTTTATAATGTTTTGAGTGTGCATAGCGTAATTAACTAAGAATGGATGAGTAAGATATAAATAAAACTAAATTGTGTGACATGTAGGTAATTATCCCTTAATTAATATATATATATATATATATATATTATTTATTCAAATTTAATAAATTATATTATATATTTTTTATATTATGTACATCATAAAATATTAAATATATTATAGGGGATTTACATACAGAACATTGAATTTATCATAAATTACGCATTTCACCATTGTTTAGTAAATATTATGCATATCACACTCTGCTTATGAGTTTTACATTTCTATTGTGTGTGAAATTTATATATTGAGCTCATTCCACACGTGCTAGCTTGACAAAAGTCCAGCTGTCATGCATAACTCATTAAGCTATTTTAATAATTAACTTAAGCTGTTTTTACTATGATTTTTGAACTGCATTATTTAAGTTTTTAATGAATAAATTATTTTTCATGTAAAATGGGATATCATTTACTTTTTATGAAATTCAGTATTGGTCTATTTTGCATTAAAAAATAAAAGTTAAATTCTTGTAAAATTAAATTAAGTGGAAAGTTATCATCCCAACTGTCATTTCGAAATAAGCTAAAAAAGCAGTATAATTTGCCGTCGTGATCTTATATGTACATAAGTGGTACGTGTAATCCTATGTTCTTTAAAAGAACTCAAAATATACACAGAAAGGGCAGTGTCTTGTTGGTTTCTCTCCTTGATAGTTTTGATTACGTCGACAATGATTATGAATGAGTCTCCTTCAAGTCGAACTCTATGTACCCGATCTCCCAACTGTATGATCAACTTGAAGACCTTCAAAGCTGTAGAACACGTTGCTGCTATAGTTGCTTGAGTGTGAAGTCAAATGTCTTCGTTCATTGATAAATAGTTAACTTTTCGTCTTATCATACTGAAAACTAGTATTTTTAATTTCGAGATTTATTGGTTGTGTTTGGGCAAGCCATCGATCATTGATGGGGGGCGGTGGGGGAGCAACACTGGGTTATACATGTTTGATGGTCCACAATCACACAACTTAGTTTTCATAGATGAAGTTGTAGTTGATAGTGATGCGACAACTTTTAAGTGAATCATTGGGTCATCAGGTTATGCTTTGATCCTTTTAACTTTGTTTGGTTCAAGATAATTTTTTTAACCAGCACAAATTTTAACTATAAAAATTCATTTTATTTCACATCCAATACAAATATAAATATTAGAATTGAAAGTATTTCATATTTTATACACTTTTTAATATTAAAATAAATTTTTCTTTCATTAAATTTAAAAAATAAAATATTTTTTTTTTTTATTCAGAAAAAAGCTCGAACCAAACGAGCTTGAGCCATCTAAACTAAAATTAAATGAATCACTACCTGACTAATATGAAACACCCTTAGATAGTTGAGATCTATACGTAATTTAACCAAAAAGCTGTACGAGTCCAATTTTTGTAATTCAATAATGTAAATTGCATCCACATTTTAGAAGATCGTCGCAAATTAATTCCAACATTTTAAAAATCACAATTTGGATTTTTAAGATTATTAAAATATTATAATTAGGTCTCGATTAAAATATAATTATTAAATTTTTATAATTATATTATAAAATTATTATCAATCATTAATTTTAAATTTTTTAAAATATAATTTTAAAAAATTTATAGTTATTTTTTTTAATTTGAATTATTTAAAAAAAAATCAAAAAAAGAGATTAAATTTTATATTTTTATTTAATTTTAAAAAATAAAGAAAAAATATACAATGATCTTTTAAATTATGTAAATGATTTATTATAATAAAAAATAATTAAATTTCATATTTTTTATTAATAAATCAGAAAAAAGAAGATATTATAAAAGAGGGAAAGTGCGTTGATGTTATAATTTTAATTATTCAAAACAGGATTAAAATAGTACTAATTTAAAAAATAACAATAATAATAATAAATAAATTATTTTAATTATTCTACATAAATTTTAATATAAAAATAATATTTTACTTCACATACTTAATAATTTTTAATAAAAATATAAACTTTATTTCACATTTTGGATCAAAATACTCGATTTGAATATTTTGGTCTAAAATGTGAAATAAAATTGATATTTTTATTTTAAATTGTTGAGTATGTAAAGTAAAATAATATTTTTTATATTTGAATTTGTGTAGAATGATTTAAAAAATGTATTTATTATTATTATTATTGTTTTTTAAATTAGTACCATTTTGGTCCTGTTTTTGTCCTGTTTTGGTCCTCGCGCCAAACAGGGCAGAGACTAAAATTGAGAGTTTTTTTTAACCTCGGGGGCGGATGAAATTTTCCCTTCAACAATTGTTGATGTTGCTCCATCATTTTGAACTAGTTGATTTTAGAATCAATTAAAGCACCATCCTCAAAAAAAAAAAANCCCCCCCAAAAAAAAAAAAAAAAAAAAAAAAAAAAAAAAAGTCGATAATGTTGAAAGGATATATAACATACTATTTTTTAAAGAAGTAATTATATCACTATCAAAAAAAATAATTATATACTTATCAAGATTATACTTACATACTTATATCATGATATTAATTACAATAAAACGTTATAAAAATAGCTATTTTGAGAGTAAAAATATAACTATAAAACCTAACAGCGTAGAATACAATGTGTTATCTGAATAAATTGAATGAGATAAAATTTTATTGATTAATATGAAGTACATGTAGATTGTAGAAATTTATAAGTAATTTAATTAAAATCTTTAAAAATTAGGAAACTAATTTTTGTAATTTAAAATTTCTATAATTTAGTCTTTTTTATAGGTGGCAACTCCTATTTGAATGTGAATTTACGGGCAGCACCTCTGCACTAATATTTATTTACTATTTTTTTAACTTAATTATGAGTAATAAATATAACTAGGATTATATATAACTTATTTCAAGAAGATTCGTAATAATGAAGTTACGAAACAAGCAAAAATCTAAAAATGAATAAAAAATTGAAATAAAAGAGATTTTAAAAAATAGAAATGAAAAAAAATTAATAATAGATTTAATTTAAGAGTTAGATATAAGATTTTATTAAATAAAGTAGATTACATCTAGCTCTTAAGTGAAAGACTAAATGTAATATTAATTCTATATGTTAATCTTAATTGAATTAAAATGACAAATAGTAAATAAAAGTTAACATGCGAGTACTATTTATAAATTTACATTCAAAATAGAAGATGTTACCTATAAAAAAATTCTTTTAGGGATTGAAAGATGTAAATTATTTTTTTCTATTCTAATAAAAAATGAGTTTAAGTGAATGCTAAGGCCGGGGTTTTTTTGAAAATTAAAAATTAATCTGGTTTAATTTTATACTGGCATATCACATCATATATAAAATTAATATTAAAAATTAATTTTATTTCACATCTTATACACATTACTAAAATAATAACTAAATTATATCACATCCCTCACATATCCTAATATAATAATTAACTTTATATCACATCTTTCATATATTTTAATATAATAATTAATTTTATTTCATATTATTCATAATTTTTAATAAAAAATATTTTTATTTAAATTTAATTTTATTATTATTAAATTTAATTTTACAAGCAAACAGATCTTTAAGAGATTTGTGGATTTAAATAACACCATGATTTTTAAATATTGTGAAAAAATTACGAAGTTGAGAGGAAAAAAAAAAAACCGACTTATATTCAAAAAAAAATCCACTTCGTTTTCCCTCTCAAAGCTTTCTCTCACCACGGGAAAGAGAGGAGGCACGACGCGTGCATTCACTGTGCCCTAGGAAAGGACAAAGGTCAGTCTCCGAAGAAGAGAGTGAAAAAGGAAGGATTACCTCATAGAAGGAGACCAAAGATCTTTGTTACCTCGTCGGTGCCTCGGGCGTCTCGCTAACGCACGGCCGACGACGATGGATCTGAGGAAGTCTCTCTTCCTCGACCACTTGTTCGCCGCGGTCTCCTCCAAGCGGAGAGTCCTCTCCGCCTTCGCCCTAGGCCTCGCCGCTTCCGTCTTTGTCATCTCCGTCCTCGCCTCGATCAACGCCCCGTCCGCGCCTAACTCCTCCAATGCTTCTTTCTTTTCATGTTTTTTCTCCGGCCGTGGCGGCTTTCCTCTGCGCGGCTTCAACGATTCTGCATTTCCTTCTGATCTGGGTTTGGTGGCATTCCACCAGGGTAACTCTAACTCATCGTCAACTTCTTCTCTTGCCAACAAAAATGCTGTCTTCAACCATTCAAGTTCTGGTTCAGGGAGCACAAACGGCTCTTCTGTTACAAAAGCCTCCCCAGGAAAATTCTCTAAGCCTTGTTCTGGACTAGGTTTTGATAAAACCCAACAGTCGAACTGTAGAAATGCATCAAGTTCAAACCATGCCGAGATGGAGCAACCCTTCCTCGACAAGAATTCCTCTGCTTCGCCAGTCTCTGCGGGGACTTTGAAGAGACCGGTTGCTGGAAATTCTACAGAAAGGGATGGAAATGCTACTCTTTTGGCAGAAAACTCGAGAAAAAATATTGGTGGTAAGAGCATTCAGAACTTTGCTGCTAGCAGAAGCAATGACTCCTCTGAAGCAGTGGATGCAGGAGAATTTTTTAAGAAAAGGTGTGATGTATTTGATGGAAGATGGGTGAAAGATTCCACCAAGCCTTATTATCCTCCTGGTTCTTGCCCTTATGTTGATATCGATTTTGATTGTTACAAAAATGGGAGGCCTGATGATGAATTCTTGAGATGGAGATGGCAACCATATGATTGCGACATTCCAAGGTTGGCCTTTATGGTTGTTTCAGCAAAAGTCTGTTTCCTAGTAAATAGATAATGTTGTTGGCTTTTTTGCGTCTTATTACTATCAGTACAGTGTTTTTCATTTTCATTATGTAAATGCTGTTGAAAGAGGAGGGGTTTGACAGAAGCAAAATAGAGAAGACAGGAGATATGCATAGAAATCCTAAACTAGGGTTAAACCATAGATGAGTGATCTTCCACTATGAAAATTATGGGTTACAACAGTTCATCTTCCCTAGAACACTAGAGGGTAACAACCAGAATTCTTCATTTCTTTGTTGGCATGTGCTTTGGAAATGCATTAGTACATCTTCATGAGACATGTTTTATCAATTTTTCCCTAAAAGGTTAGTGTTAACGAAATTTATTATTCACAAATCAATCAATTGAAGAAACTTGAGAGAAACAAAGTATGAAATGGGAACACAGCTTATAACGTGGAAACCTGAGTAAGTCTGGGGAAAAACCACAATGCCCTTAGGCAATTTGAAATCGACTATCATTAGATATAAGTACAAAGTTTTGTGTGGATACAAGAAAGATCTTACAAGTAGTATTTTACAAGTGACTAATGACCACTTTATTCAGCAATCCACTTTATAGTAGTAATGGATACTCATCAAAAGATATCTTGGGATCGAAAGTGGTCCCATGGAAATGAGTGCCCCATTGTATTTATAGTTATTTGTGGTATTGTCTTTAATGATTGTGGTCAACATCGGTTTGACCTATACGATGGCTATTTATCAATTGTCTTGTCAGACAAATGTTGACTTGAGACTTGTCGAACAACTAGGATTTGTTTGTCAGTTTCAACTCTGTCCCTTGCCATGTGTACATCTATGATTGTTTGATCATTTTTGTGGCTAACAGTTAACCTTTCAGGTCTATTTTTTTTGGGTTCAAGTTTTCATGCATGCACAAGCCCCATGATCAATTACTTTTTCCGATTTAGGAAGAAAACATTTTGATTAAAGGATCCATGTGTTTGAATTGTTTTTGTTTTTGGCACAAGTTGTTAGGGAGGTGATAGCAAAACCTTTCAAGATTCAAAGGTTCTATCATCCAGAGATTTACTCGTTGGGCCTAATCCATTAAACAAGGGAGGCTTTGTTGTGGCTATTGGGTGAGCCATGATTTCCTTCACCCAAGGACATTACAAATGAATCAGGCTAGATGGGGTCATCCTTCTAGGTGCACTTTTTGTGACAAATCCTCTATAATTCAATTTGCCCATTGATTGGTGACATTTTCATGTCAGGGAATTTTGGATTTACTAAACAGGTAATCTTTAAGCAAGTCTTGACTTGTCTCATTTGGGAATTCGAGAAAGGCATTGCTATGTCAAGAGATAAGTGTCACATATTCTAAATAAGGCAGTGAGGTGATTTTGGTACCAGTTTAAAAGGGGCTTAAAGTTGTAGAGCTACATCAATTATGTGGTATTAGTCTTTCCCTCATTTAGGAGTTAGCTATTTCATGTAGAGTTAGATGTTTTGTTCTATTCATTTGAAGTTTAGGATGTAGATGTGAGATGTGGATATCATTGATAGAGTTAAATTTAGATTGCTCAACATTAGAATTACCCCTTCTTTATTGCATGATAAATGAGTACTTTATAGATTCATAATTAATATTAGGGTAAGTTGCATCCGGGCTCCCAAGGTCAAAAGGGTATTGCAAATTAGTCTTAACTTTTTAAAAACTTTGATTTGGGCCCCTAAGATTGTGAAAGCGCCACAATTTTTGTCTCTCTTTCAGATTATTGCCTTTTTCGCTGAACTTTCTTGACAGAAAATATAAAATTTGATTATTTTCTGACTATTTTGAACTATTTATATATTTAAAAGATCATTATACCCATCTATCCTTACCTATGTTTAAAAATGTAACCAAACTCTAAAATTTAATTTCATCAATCTCTTGCTTTCTCTGTACTAAAAAATTTAATTAAAAAACATTAATATTAATATTTTAAAATTATATTCTAGAAAGCCAAAATGATAATAAATAAGAATAATCTTATGATATAATGGTAAAAAATTAATAATTATGCCTTAATTAGGACAAAAGTGCAGTGCTTTTGCAACCTCAGGGACCCAAATTGAGATTTTTGAATTGTTGGAATCAATTTGCATTTCCCTTCAAACCTCAGGGGCCTAGTTGCAATTTACCCTTAAAATTTTTCAGAGTTGTATGAGTTTTTTTATTTGAATGTTCTGTATTAATGAAATCACCGGCTACTAAATGGGCAAATTTTGTGATAGATATTTAATAAGACTGGAAAAGCTAATAGAGCAAAACTTATGTTAGCCAGGGATCGTTGTTAAAGAGTAAGCATGCCAAAGTTTATTTGGTTAGAGGTTACTGAGAAAGATTTCAATAGGCTAGAAATAATATTACACTCTATATTTAACTGGATTGGTTGGCCAAAATGAATTCATTCAGCCTGTCCCATGTAGTCTGGATATTGCAGTTAATGTCAATGATGAGATAGTCACTTTGTTCATAAGAATATCACAACATTTTAGTTCATGTAATGTTCCTCTTAGCAATTTTGCTTCTGTTTCAGATTCCATTCTTGTTTAAATCTTTTTGAAAATTGCTTCAGTAAGATGCATAAATTGACCAATCTTTTTCTCATTATTGAATTTTCTTAGCTTAAATGCAGCCGATTTCCTACAAAGATTGCGAGACAAAAGGATCCTTTTTGTTGGTGATTCACTCAATAGAAACATGTGGGAATCGCTGGTTTGTATTCTTCGCCACAGCATCAAGGACAAAAGTAGAGTTTATGAAGTGTCAGGTCGAAGACAATTTAAAATGCATGGCTATTACTCTTTCTTGTTTGAGGTAATTAAACTTTGTAAGAGTAAATTATTTTTGAAATCAACTCTTATGTGCATCTAGCTAAAACATTATTTCCTTGCTGCTCATGCAGGACTACAACTGCTATATAGATTTTGTGAGATCACCTTTTCTGGTGAAAGAACTATATGTGACGAAGTCAAATGGATTCGAAGATGAAAGGCTAAGATTAGATCTACTTGATGAAACAACAACTGCATACCGTCATGCTAATATTGTAGTTTTCAATACTGGCCATTGGTGGACTCATGAGAAAACTTCCAGCGGGTGTGTTCTTTCTCCCCTTTCATTTAATGAGTTTGGCTTTTTCTCTCATTGTAGCTGCACCTAAGCTTGAATCCCAACGGCAGCATTTCATAATAGCCAGCTGTTTTGGGATTAAGTGGTTGTTGTAGTAATAAAAAAAAGTCCTTGTTGTTGTTGTTAAAAAAGAATCAAAATACAAATAATAAGTTCTTGAAAGTATTTATTGTTTTGCTGACAGTACCAATTCTTCTTTTTTCTATTTGCTTTTGCTTACCATTGTCGGGAATTACAGGATAGATTACTATCAAGAAGGTAATTATGTTTACCCAGTTCTTGAGGTCATGAAGGCGTATAAGAAGGCTCTTACCACCTGGGCTAGGTGGGTTGATAATTACATTGATCCTAGCAAAACTAGTGTGGTTTTCAGAGGATATTCTCTCACTCACTTCAGGTAAAACAAGTATCAGCATTGCTCATTTTATCATTTTGTTGTTTTATTACAAATGTTGAACTTCATAGTTCATAAACCTAAAAACTTGGATCATGTCTCAGATATTAAAAAAATTGTGATTTTCTCAAACATAATGGTCTACAGATGGGCCTGTTTAGTAGATTTTAAGATTATAGTAAATTTTTTGCGGTTCGTTGTAATTTGAAACAATTTGAATTCTTTGCCGTGGGGTAAAAGGTTTATTTATAGGTGAAATAACAAACAAACAGGGAAGATCTTAAGTTAAAAGCATTATGAATGTGTTTTCAAAGAAGAAATCTGCTATTGGATGTTTATGATAAGTAGATTATCATGCTGTATTTCCACAGTATTATGATGATTCAGTTCTTTTGATTTCTTGTGAAATGATGAAAGAATAGATGTTGTGCGGTCAAATCATCACGTCATCTCAGCCGTCTACATGGAGAAAATTAGGCTAAGAGCAATCTCTATCTATTCTTGAATTTGGATTGTTCACCCAACACAGAGTCATCAAATAATCTATATGAAGGTGGAACCGCCCCGAGTCAAGGGATTTAGTCGAACCACAAGACCACTCAGTCGAGTAGCCTACCCGAATAGGCTATTTGAATTTGCTTCTTGTTTCTTTTTCTCCATTTTTCTAATAAGCCAATTAACGCAGCCTTAACCAGTCATTCCTTCTTCACATTTAATATATGGGGCTATGGAAGTAACCCCTTAGTTAACGGTGGTAGTCTCCTGGTATGGCTAGCTTTACAGTAAGCCCATATCTAAAAGACCCTAGCCCATATCCATACCAGGAGACCCCGCATTAATAAAACCACCTACTCTACCAACTCTTTCCTTCTATAAATACTCACATTTAATACATTAGAGAGGTCCTTTTTTCTCTCTCTGGACTTGAGAATTCTTACATCTTCATTCTCCATTCGAGGCTATTCGATTGATCTTCACCTTAAAAAAAATATTAATAATTATTTTCCTAATTACTCTCTCTTTCACCTACAATTTCATTCATACCATATTTTTCTTTTTTAATTGATATTTGGACTTTCATATTAATCACTTTTATCTTATTTTCACACTCTCACCTACATAATATCTCTTTAATTCATTCATACTCTCACTTATCTAACACCTTTTTCCATTCCCACTCTTACCTACCCAACATTTCTCTTTTATATAAGTCCCTTCCCATGAATCATCCAAGACACACAAGCTTTTTCCATGAGCTCTCCATTTTGTTAATCAAATAGTTCTCTCCATTCAACTTTTTTCACCACACCCCCATCTCTCTCTACTTTGATCATCCCATCTCATCTCCATTCCCTCTCTAGTGTGTTTACCTATACAAACAAGTATTAGCCACAAACGGGTACTGTTAACGCGTGGCTCCGGCGCTGCATCCCAGCCTTACACGTGGCAACTTGGGAAGTCTAACCCTTTGCCTTTCTTTATTATTTTCTTCTTTCTGCAGGGGTCCAACCTCGCGCCCGGGTTGTCGGTCAAACCGCGGGTCCGACGATCCGGTCATCCCTCAAGAAACGTTGAGGACGACGTTTCCCATCTCTACCTGTCGCAGTCAGTGTGGTCCGACCGTGCAGTTTCCCGTACAAAGCACTTTTTACCAGACACGCAAATCAAGTGCTCGCGTGCTCCAACCCTCACAGATTCCCAGAAACAGTACCAAGATAGAAAAGTCTAAAGCTCCCCCTTTGCTGCTACCGGTTCCCCCAACAGCCGACAAAGGCATGGGCTCAGCATCAGATAATCCTTCTTCCTTTCTGAAAATCAAGATAAAACTGCACCATTTGCTGCCTATAAATACCCTTGAACATGCTTCAAGGAAGACAGATCGGATAGACAATAAGCATATGCACGGATAACACGAGAGAGCAAGAGCGTTCAGCAAGAGTAACCTCACTGCTTCTGCCCCTTCTTCTTGTACTCGAGCTCTAACTGAGGAGCTCTCCCTCTCCCTCTCTCTCTCTCCCTTTCTCTCTCTCTCTCTTTAAAGCATTGTACTGATCTTTTAGGCCCTCCACCTCTTTTTAGTGAAATCTGTCACTCAAACGCCCGATGGACGTAGGAGATTTTCTCTTTAAACCACCTTAAATCTCTGTGTGTTGCTCTGGGTGCATTTCTCTCTTTTAAGCCTTAACCATCAGGCTTAGCCCTCTGAGTGCAGCCGTCTCTCGAGGCTCTCTCTCTCTTTCTCTGTGTTTCTTGGGATCCCCTACATCCCACGTCAATATTTTCTAGTGCTTTCATTGAGACTTTGGGAAGATGGTGGCCAGGACGCGTAGAACTAACTCCGCTGCCCGCAGCACTCACGCCGGAGAACCATCTGTCAGGGCGCCAGGTGATGAAGCTTCCGCTTCAACGTCTCGGCGTCGCGCCGGATTTGCTTCCTCCTCCAGGGGTACTCGCGTCTCAGAGCTTCATGGAATGCTGGCGAACCTCACCGACTTGGTCACTGGCTTCACAGCCCAACAGGCCGTGATTCTCAGGCAGACCCAGCCAGTCTGCGCAGCAATACTTCCTACTGGTCCGCCGATAGCGGCTGCTCCTGCACCTCTTCCGTCGGTTGCGGCGGCTCGTGATCTTCTCCCCCGTGAGCATATACAAGGGTTCGAAGCCACGGTCCGTTATCGTCAACCGGATGAGGCCACCAAGTTTCACCTCCTAGCCAATACTCTGAAGGGAGCGGCATTCAACTGGTTCGTCAAGCTTCCCAAGGGTCACATCTCTTCTTACGAGCATTTGAAGTGGGAGCTGATCGCCCGCTTCATTGGCCGAACCTGAATAGTCGTTTCTGATATGGTGCTCGCCAACATCAAGCAAGGCGAGAAGGAAAGCCTTCGGGACTACTCCAATCGCTTCTTTGTCGCCGCAGCAGAAGCTGAAGACGTTGACCCTGCCGTGGCTATGCACAGCTTCCGGAGAGGGCTCAAGGTAGGGGATTTATCTAAGTCCCTACAGCTGGCCAAACCTCGGAGCTATCCGGAACTGGTAGCCAAGGCCAGCCAATTCATGCTCCTCGAAGATGCTGAGTCCTCTCCCCCTGGTGTTCCTGGAGCCAAGAAGGAGAAGAAGAGGAAACATCGGGGCGACGAACCCTCGTCCACGATGCTGCACCAAGCCAAAGGTCGTGGTAAAGATGAGGGGAACTGCGGCTTATTCAACAACAGAGACACTTCTTCTCTCGGCCGCTTCCTGAAGTCTATGCGGCGACCGTTAAACAAGGTTGGCTTCGACCTGCAGGACCCAAGCCGACACCACCAACTGGGGTGGACCCTAACAACTACTGTGAGTTCCACGGGAACTATGGGCACAGGCTCCACAGGTGTCGAGCCCTCAGAGCCCTGCTTGATAAACTAGTTGATCAGGGCAAGCTCGAAGAATTCATCCAGATGGCACCGACCTTCAACGCTACCCAGAAAGGAAAGGCCCCCAAAGATGCTAGGGCTCCCGCTAAAACTTTGTCATCTCCAGGCCCCAACTAGCCGGGACGCCTTTATCCTCCTGCCGCCAGGACGATTAACGCTATTTTTAGCATTGACCCTGCCGCCGCTCGCCTGCAAGAAATTGAGATCGGCGGTATCTCACATCAGCATTCTTCCTCTATCCCACTTACTTTCTGCCAAGAAGATCTTCCCCAACAAGGAAACCTTCACAACGACCCGATCGTAGTCACTGCTCGCATCGTCGATTTTGATGTTCGGTGGGTACTCCTTGACTCTGAGAGTGCAGCTGACATCCTGTTCGAATCTGCTTTCCTCCAGATGGGGCTCAAGGAAGCAAACCTCCTCCATGCAGGAACCACCTTGCTGGGCTTCTCCGGAGAAAGGGTCCAGCCGCTGGAATTCATCTCTCTGCTCGTCTTTTTCTGATGACAACGCTACGCCATGAGTATGACAAACTTCGCCATCATCAGAGCTAAATCAGGCTACAACGCCATCCTGAGGAGGACAACTCTTAATTCCTTCGAGATGGTGATCTCCACGCCATATCTCTGCGCGAAGTTCCCTACCTCAAGTGGCG
The DNA here is from genome assembly GCA_019297695.1 of Apostasia ramifera. Lineage (NCBI taxonomy): Eukaryota > Viridiplantae > Streptophyta > Magnoliopsida > Asparagales > Orchidaceae > Apostasia > Apostasia ramifera. The sequence goes on along the minus strand of JAEMOT010003395.1, from coordinate 238,803 downwards.
TTGTCACCATCAGGGGAGATGTCAGGCAGGCTACCTGGTGCTTTCAGATCGCCGCACAGCTCGTTGTTGACCAACTGGACCCTAGGGATCTCAACCAGTTGTACCACAAGTGGGAGTTATAAATGTAACCTTGGGGGGGCAAGACTCTTCTAAAGTTGTAAACATATCTTCTTCCATGAATGACAAGCAGCAAGCGGACGTCACTGCCTTGCTTTCTGAGTACATCGACGTCTTTGCTTGGTCTCCTAAGGATATTTCAGGCGTTGACAGGGCTGTCTGTGAGCACCACCTGAACATATCTGATACCGCCACTCCCATAAAACAAAAGAAGAGAGTTATGGCAAGAGAAAGACAGAATGCCATCGAGGAAGAGGTCAATAAATTGCTTGGAGCAGGCTACATCAGGGAAGTTTAATACCCTCAATGGCTCACCAACGTTGTCATGGTGAAAAAGGCCAACAGGAAATGGAGAATGTGTGTAGACTTCCACACACTGAACCAAGCCTGCCCCAATGATACATATCCTCTTCCACGAATTGATACAATGGTAGATCGTACCTTCGGGTGTGAGGTCATGAGCTTCCTTGATGCTTTCTCTGGGTATCATCAAATCCGGATGGCTGAAGAAGACGAAGAAAAGACGACCTTCATCACCGACTTTGGAACATATTGTTACAACGTCATGCCCTTCAGCCTCAAAAATGCCGGCGCCACCTATCAGCGCATGATCGATGCTGTCTTCAAAGGTCAAAGAGGCAGGAACCTTGAAGCATATGTCGATGACATCCTGGTAAAAAGCAAAAGCATGGAGGGGCACCTCACCGACCTCAAGGAGACACTCGATATTCTTCGAAGGTTTATCCTCAAACTTAACCCCGCCAAGTGCACTTTTGGAGCGGTCTTAGAGAAGTTTTTGCGCTACCTGATCTCAGCCAGAGGGATAGAGGCCAACCCAGATAAAATTTCGGCGATCCTGAGCATGCCCTCTCCTCGAACAGTGAAGGAAATTCCAAAATTGGCAGGACGGATCAATAGCCTGGGTAGATTCATCTCAAAAGCCGGGGACCGATGTTCGCCACTTTTTCGATGCTTGCGCAACAGCAGAAAGGGCCAGTGGACTGATGAATGTGAAGTTGCTTTCTCAGGGCTGAAGAAATATCTTACATCGGCGCCGATACTGGTGGCACCGAAGGAAGGGGCGGTCTTGTCTCTATATTTGGGCGTATATGACGCCACAGTCTCGACTGTCCTCATCGACAACGACAAGGGAGTACAACACCCTATCTTCCACATCAGTCATATACTCTTGGACGTTGAAAGTCGATATCCCACGCTGGAGAAGCTCGCTCTGGCTCTCTTAATGGCGGTAAGGAAGCTGCGCCCATACTTTCAGTCCCACACTATTCAGGTTGTCACTGATCAACCACTCTTGAAAATACTGCATACTCTTGAAGTTTCAGGGAGGCTCCTCAAATGGTCCATCGAGCTGGGTGAATACGACATCAAGTATGTTCCACGAACAACAATCAAGGCTCAAGCCCTAGCAGATTTTGTTGCCAAACTCTCTACTTCAGAGCCGCCACCGGCCAAGCGCAAGGCTACACCTTGGTTCTTCCACGTCGATGGTGCATCTGGATCACAGTCCCAGGGGGCTGGAATTCTCCTCCAATGGGAGTCGCCTTACACCAGGCTGTAATCTTTCAGTTCAGAGCCACTAACAACCAAGCAGAATATGAAGCCCTCATCGCAGGATTGAATTTCGCACTCCCCATGGCCGTAAGGTACATACAGGTGTTCAGCGATTCATTACTAGTCGTCAACCAGGTAAATCGCACTTGCGAAACAAAGGATGAAGTTCTGAAAAGATATCTGCAGAAAGCCCTGTTTTTGATCTCTCAGTTCGAGGAATTCTCCCTGGTACACATTCCTAGAGAAGAAAATCAAGTGGCTGACCGGCTCGCAAAGGGGGGGCTCCCCGATCTCCGCCGGCATCAAGTACTCGACAAGCCCAGTTTTGAGGGATGGGACACAACCTGATAATAGGCAGCAGGCAAAAAAATTGAAGCTTGAATGCGCCAAATACGTCCTTATCAGTGGAAAACTCTACAGAAGATCCTATGCCAGGCCACTCACGAAGTGCTTGAAACCACAGGAGGCACAAGAAGTCATGGAAGCTGTTTATAAAGGGGAGTGTGGAACTCACGCTCGTGGCCGAAGTTTGGTTATGCAAATCCTGCGCCAGGGATTCTTCTGGCTCAATATCTACAAAGATGCTCAGTCGTTTGTGGAAAAATGTCCTCAGTGCTAATATTATGCTGACATACAAAGACAGCTTGCCGGCTACCTCAGACCCATCAACTCATTATGGCCCTTCGCTGTTTGGGGGCTGGATTTTCTGGGTCCGATGCCTATTGCTGTGGAGTTACAAGTGGATTCTAGTCGCTGTCGACTACTTCACAAAGTAGATAGAAGCCAAACCTCTTGCTCGACCTACCGCCGAAAACGTCGAGAATTTCCTATGAGCAAATATCGTCTGCAGATATGGTGTGCCTATGGTAATTATCACAGACAATGGCACTCCATTTGCCAATCAGCGGGTTCGCAATTTCTGTGGCAAGCACCAGATCAATCTCAAGTATGCATCTATCTGGCACCTTCATACCAACGGGCAAGTAGAAGCCGCTAATAAGAATATCCTGAAAATCCTGAAGAAACGCCTAGATGGCGCGAAGACTCTGGCTAGACGAACTGCCAGACGCTCTTTGGTCTTACAACACAGTTCCTTCCGAGATTATACAGGAGTCTCCTTTCTTTCTATCCTTTGAGATGGACGTCGTCATACCTATTGAGTTGGAACATTACTGTCATGCCATCTTCATGGCGTTCAACTCCTGCTTTGCACAGACCCACAAGTCCTTCGCAGGCTCTAGATACAATTTCACCTTCATGAGCTCCTTGCCGACACCCTTCATTGCGGCCGAGTCTCCTTTGAGTATGGAGATCCTCTTCCCCGCCTCCTCAGGATTTTGCCTATGGATAAAGAAGAAAAGCCTATCAACCTTCATGTCAAGCCCCAATGCCTTACTCAGAAGTACACGCAAGCCCTTTGCTTTGCCTCACACGATTGACCTTGGGACAAAAGGCACATCTATGGTGATGGGGACACCAAACTGATGCCAAAGTTGGCACCTCTCCCAATTGTAGTGGTCTGATTAAAGGCAGCTCTTCATGTCTTGGTCACTTCTCCTGTTGAGCCCCTCTTCAGCCTCCTTTGAAGAGGAATCCACTTCAACGGCCTCAGTGTTCAAGACAACCTTCCCCGACTCAATCGCCATCCCACTGACTTCGACAAAGATTCCTTTGTTCGGCCTTTCTTCATCGAGCGGAATTGTCGGAGACCTCATGATCGAACCCTTTCTTCACAGACGCTATAGTTTTGGGGGAACCTATGACGTTGAGGAATGACATCCCGAATTCTCTGTTTCTCACTGAAGTTGAAGCAAAAGGACTTGGGCTGTCACTTTTATAGACAAGGGAATTGAAGGGACTATTTTTGTTTCGCACTTCCTGTGGCAAGTCTTCCCACCAAATGTCTCAGGTATTGATTGCACTTCAAATGATGCTTCGAGGGGAGGGGGACAAATTTTTGTACGGTTAAATCGCCACGTCATGTCAATCATCCACATGGGGAAAATTAGGCCTAAAGCAACTGAACCGTCCATCTGGAGGAAATTAAGTTAAAAGCAACTTCCAATCGTTCTTGAATATGGATTGTTCGTCCGACACTGAGTTGTCGAATAATCCATATGAAGGCGGAGCTGCCCGGAGTCAAAGGATTTAGTAAAACCACCTAACCACTCAATCAAATAGCCTACCTAAATAGTTTACCTGATTAAGCTATTTGAATTCGCTTCTTATATCTCTCTCTCCCTTTTTTTCTAACAAGGCAATTAATGCAGCCTTAACAAATCATGCTTCCGCAGTCTAGTGCATGGGGCTATGGAAGTAACCCCTCAGCTAATGGAGGCAGTTTCCTGGTATGGACTAGCCTTGCAATAATCCCATACTTAAGAGAACGCTCATTAATAAGGTCGTCTACTCCACCAACTCTTTCTTCTCTGTAAATATTCATATTTAATATACTGTGGAGGACTTTTTCTCTCGGTGTGGACCAGAGAATTTTTACACTTTTCCTCCATTAAAGGCTATTCAATTGACTCAGGATCTAGTCTGTTGGCTCACAAGGTGGCTTCGGCTAAGCTCAGCCACTTAGCCTAATTTCCTTACAGTGATAGACGACCTACATAGTTCCCTGTCCTCCATCCCTTCCTCACAGCTAAGAAATCTCTTCTCCTTTTGTTTTCCCTTCTCTGCTAGTTTTTCAGATATTATAATTTATATTACTAGTGGAAACATTTCATTCCTCTTTTCTTAATCCTGCTTATTTTCTAGTTTGGATCTTTTCCCAAACAACAGATATCCCACTATGGGTCTTTTCCCCAAATAATAGATATCCCACTGGTATGATGTATCTTTTATCGTATAAAAATTTATTGAACCAAGGGTGAATAAAAGAAGACTACAAATTAGATAATTACTGTATAGGTTCTATTTGTGATATGAAGTATCTGTCTACAACAACAACAACAACAACCAAGCCTTAATCCCACTAGGTCGGGTCGGCTACATGAATCCTTTGTTTCCATTGCGCTCTATCAGTTACCAAATTCTTATCTAAGTTTAAGTAACTAAGATCACTCCTTATAGTTTCTTGCCATGTCTTCTTTGGTCTCCCTCTTCCTCTTTGTACATGGGCAAAATTCAATAACTCAATTTTTCTAACTGGAGCTTCAATTGGCCTACGATTTAGATGTCCAAACCATCGAAGCCGACTTTCTCTAAGTTTATCCTCAATTGGTGCAACACTAACTTTCTTTCGGATATACTCATTTCTCATTCTATCCTTTCGTGTATATCCACACATCTATCTTAACATTCTCATTTCTGCAACATTTATTTTATTTGTATGTTTCTTCTTTGCAGGCCAACATTCAGCACCATATATCATCGCTGGTCTTACTACAGTTTTATAAAATTTACCCTTAATTTTGGATGGGATTTTTCTATCGCATAACACACCAGAAGCATTTCTCCATTTTACCCAGCCTGCTTGAATCCTGCTAATAACGTCATTATCTATTTCGCCATCATTTTGTATAATTGATCCAAGGTATCTAAAGCGCTCACTCTTCTTGACAATTTGATCACCAATTGTCACATCTCCAATATAAGTATTTCTTTCTTGACTAAATGTGCACTCCATATATTCAGTTTTTGATCTACTGAGATGCAAACCTTTAGATTCTAGAGCATTCCTCCAAAGCTCTAGTTTCGCTTTAGCTCCCTCTTTAGTTTTCTCAATAAGGACAATATCATCTGCGAAGAGCATACACCAAGGCACTTCATCTTGGATATGTCCAGTCATGACTTCCATAATCAAAGCAAAAAGATACGAACTTAAAGCCGAGCCTTGGTGTAATCCAACTGTAATAGGAAAATCCTTAGTCAAACCTCCTTGTGTCCGAACAGAGGTAACAGCTCCTTCATACATGTCTTTAATAACTTGAATATAAGTAGTGCAAATCTCTTTCTTTTCTAAAACTCTCCAAAGTACTTCTCTTGAGACTTTATCATAAGCTTTTTCCAAATCAATAAAAACCAAATGTAAGTTTTTCTTTCTCTCCTTAAATTTCTCCATTAAACTTCTTAGTAAATGAATGGCTTCTATAGTAGATCTACCTGGCATAAAACCAAAAGTATCTGGTATGAATGGTAAAAAGTAAATGAATGGCTTCTATATGAAGTATCTGTCTATCATATAAAAATTTCTAACGACTATTAAGCTGTCATGTAGTATTAAATTATTCTTAGTTTTCAACCAAAGCTGTGCACTTGGTAATGTGTGCAGAGTTAACTGCTATTTCGCTGGTTGTAGTCATAGTCATGTGAGAATTGCTGCCATTTTGGGGACTGCGGGAGGGTTGTGCCCTTATTGCTTTTTGTACCCGGAGTTGGTTAATGTACCTTACAAATGATTGGCAGATTCAATACTTGGAAAATTTTTATGTTTTGTAGGTAAAATGTTGTTCTGTTTTTGAAAATTCTTAGAGCATTTTACCGGCACAATCACTTCCATAAGTTGATTTTACATGGCCAAATCTTAAATATTACTTTTATACTCATTTTCAAACTCCAAATTATTACACTTAAAGATTACTTGTGTATGACTTTTTAGCAAGTGGTATACAAGTAATGTGAAAGTGTAATTTGAAGTTTAAAAATGTGATATGGTATATTTTAAGATTTTGGTTGTTTCAAAAGAGATATCTCAATTAAAGCCTAAATTCTTTATGTTTAGTTAACTTGTACGAAAGACTTGGCAAACAGGGGATGAATGCTAAACATCATCATAAACCTAGTCAGAGAGCATTTTTTTGCTTATTTTTCTTGTTGGATTTGGGTGAGGTAATACTTCAGTGCTGGCTTCCGCATCATCCCTTTTGCTTGGCTGGACAGCACGAGCCACTGTCCCTTGAGCAATTTAGATAAAGAAATCATTCAGTTGCTCTAATTTGAGATAATCATGGTGCGCTGCATTTGGTGGAGCACCAAAACCAGAAAGAGTAATCTATACTCTGTAGATGTGGTGAAAAGAATTAGTTGACCACAATTAGTTTGGGATTATGTTTTGATGTTGTTGTAGCTGTTGTGAAAAAAAAATGGATTTCAAATTTCAAATATGTATTTTCAATATTTTTCCTTTTCCTTTTTTTATTGATTTGACCTAGAGGTACATAGCATCTGTTTCTGACAGAATGTTGCATGCTAATCGACAAAAACTTATTATTTTGATCCCTTTTTATGATATTTCTTACCAAATGTGGTTCATGCTCCCCTTCGATAAAGCTTCACTATATAAAGTTTTATTCTTTGCCATCTTGAATGATTAGCAAGCTTGGAGTGTGATATGGCATAGATATTGTGATAAGTGACGCATAAGTCTCGAAATGTTAGGATATTGTTAAGGTTGTTAACTTAGCTCGAAGATCGAAGATTAATCAAAAGTTGAATCACGTTTTGGATTAAATCGAGATCAACTCAATCCAAGCGAACCAACTAACATGTTGATTTTATGGCTAGAGTTTTTTATAAATCTAATCTTGAGCCAACATAAAGATCGAGCTTGCTCGAAATGAGATCAATTTTAAAAATAAAAAATTATTTATATATATAACGTATTTCGATTTGTTAATTTTTTCGCAATAGCCTAACTGATAACTGTATTAAAATTTTTGACTTTTGTTCAAACTCTGTTGATTATGAATTAATTTTTTATTTCTATTTATAATCATTAGATCAAGATATACTATTATATTTAAAATTTTGACTGAAAGATCGAAAATCAATCAAAAGTTGAATCGACTTTGACTTAAGTCGAGATTGAATCAATGATAAACGAGCATAGGCTTAGCTTGGATCAAACTCTTCTCGTTCGCATTTTTTATCAGATTAAGATTGAATTGAAAACTTTCATTTCAATCTTAAGCAAAAGTTGGATCGGCTCGAAATCGGATTGTTAACAATCCTAAATTCTGCCTTTTTGCATGTTTGTTATAAAATTAGGGTAGGGGAGAGATCATGTTTAGATTATTAACTGTTGGAAATTCATGAATTCTTTCTGTCAAATCATGTTTGAACTTATCAGTATCATCCCAATATCCAATCTAAAGAAGTATCCAGCTTTAAAAAGTAGATTTGAACTGGACACCAACTCTTTTGGCCCCCTCTTCTTATTTGTTGATAGGGGAGGGCAGTGGAATTCGGGTGGTCAGTGCCACATGGAATCTGAGCCCATCAACAATGATAATTTCCTTGCTAAGTACCCAGCAAAAATGAAGGCCTTCGAGGAAGTACTCCAACAAATGAGGACTCCCATTCTCTACCTAAACATCAGCAGGCTCACAGATTACAGAAAGGATGGCCATCCCTCAATTTACAGAAGGAAGTATGAGTCGACAGCTGAGCTGATTGCAGCTGAGACAACTCAAGACTGCAGCCACTGGTGCTTGCCCGGGGTACCCGATACATGGAACGAGTTGCTTTATTCATCATTGCTTTTGGATGGCAAATTATAGTAATGCTGTTTCGACAAATTTCATAGTAATATGTTCATGGACCACACCCTTGAAGGTTAGAAGCTTTTCCTTAACACTAGATATAGCTTTTTTTTATTTGTATCTTGTTAGTATCCCATTTAAAATTTTAGATCTTTCATTAATAAAAGCGTTGGTGTATATTGTCAACTTCTGAAGCAAACATGAACTGTGATTTCTTCCGTTCATTCTTCATCACCATATCCATACCCCCAGTATTCAACTGGGGGGCTGCTTGACCGTTAGACAACATAAGCTTGTCTGCAGCTTATTGACCTTCAACATTCCGAAACAAAAGGAAAACCTCTATAACAAAAGCTACAATTATTGACTTGATGTAGAAAAAACTGCAAATGGGTAGTAAAAGGGAAAGCCCCTGCAATCGCCATTATGTGACTTGCCGGTCTGCCATGCCTTGGGTTGGAAGCTTTTCTCCGAGTTCGGCGATTCTAGCAACCTCAGCATGAACAGATCTTAGTAGAGCCTGGAGGGGGTTCAGGTGTGGGTACTGGTGAGAAATCTTCGTCTACTGAAACTCATTCTCCCCTCCAAAGCCCTGGCTTCCTCTTTAAGAGCCGTGTATGGATTTCTGCCAGTGATCTTCCACAGCTTTGAAAGCCATGGAGAAATGAAACCAGCGGCTTAATGAAGGGCTCTTTAAGGGTGAGCCAGTGGTGGAGTTTTGAATTAGAATGATGGGCTATATATATAAAGTAGAGCCCTGTAGCTTCAGCACGGTGGCCATTGTCTTCATGAAAGTAGCCCTGCTTTTGACAGACTGCGCTTTGAGAACTATGCATCCACACCCATCACCAGTGCTGCCATTTAAGATCTACTGATCCTTATCTTCTTCCCAAGGCTCCATTATCCTGTTCTGATTCTGTAAGACTTGCTGTACGTATGACATTTGTTAAGCATATCTTTTCTCTGTTAGTGGTGGTCTTTTCTATTATTCTACCTCGTTATTGCGCTTCTTAAGGAGCTTTTCATGTGATACGCAGCTTGCAAGAACCTCATTCTCTTAGTGCAATTCCTTTTTTGAAAATGGCGGTGCTGCTTCCCCTCCACCGTCACTTTCTGTCTTTCTGCCATATCAGAACACACCCACCACAGCTAGCTCATGCTTATCTGAAGCTTTTCACTGAACTAAAATGCTGCTGACTTTACCACAGCAGGAAGCTGATTGGAAACCAAATAAGAGGCTAAAAGTAGCCACAACTTATCATGCTAACTTGTATATGAATTATGTTCTTGAGCATATTGTAAAAAATTTTCTTTCATTTTCATTTGGTAGTTTCACACATGTACAACGCAACGTAAATAGTATGGTTGATTTTTTAGTACACTATGCTACGTTATGTGATTTTTGCTGGGAGAAGGGTATGCCTGTGACAACTCTAGACCAAAAAGGGCAGGGAATGATCACTGTGGTGATGTCTATATGAGTGGATTAGAATTACCCAAACAAAAAATAGCTCTTGACAGGCTTCTAGGTGAAGGTAGGGGTGTGCAAACAATGGTTTAAACTAAAAAACCTACCCGAATCGAACAATTTAAATTTAGTTGTTTGGTTTGATTTAAAATGCAATAATTTGGTGATAGTTTGATATTCTAAGTATTTCAGTTAATAGGTTTGGATTCGGTTTCATATGCTTGGAAACCAAACAAATTGAATTAACTGATTACTAAATAACCTTACATATAAAAATAATTTTGTTATATAATTTTGGTTATGCTGCGAAGTTGATTTTGTTATTATTTCTAAACTCTTGCTGCCTATTTTGATGATGCGATTGGGTTATTTTATATACTTGGATAATTTTTGTTGTTTATTATTAAGTGTCAAGGTAGATTTTTTATTTAGCTAAATTATATCTTATGCTAAATTACTCTTGTATTAATACTATTATCTAAATACTTATTTAGCAATATTTAATATTATTATGAGAAGATTTAGAAAGTTTTTAAAATAAAAAATATGATTTTAACTAAACCAAACTAAACCAAATCAATATTTATTTAGTTGGTTTGGTTTAGTTTATAATTTATCTTGGTTAGTTTGATTTTTTTAAATTTAAACTGAACTCGATCTCTATTTTCGGTTTGGTCACTTAATCGACCAAGGCCTAGATGGAGGGGTACAAGAATGAATTATACAACATCAAAAAGGAAGGGGGTTCTTGAGTTGTATAAATAACGTGATTCCAAATAGTAGAGGTATTTTTTGAGGCAAAATTGTAAGGCTAATGGTGAAAAATTCTGTAGTTAAGCGTACGTGGATTAGAGTAGTACTGAGATAAGTAACCTCCTGAAAAAGTTCGAATTTCAAGAAAAAATGTTCAAGTCATGCAATTCTTAGAAGTTAAAATGGATAATATCTCTATATTTAGATCACGGGATATTGCAATACCTTACTTATGGAATTTTCTAGCATCCTTAATGAGAATGTTGGTTAATCTTTGTATTTTTTTGTACAATTGTATTGATATAACACTATGACAATGCCAACTTTCAAGAAATGCTGTTACTTTAATTGGGTCAAGAACTCAACAAACTTGTTTAGTTTATTGCTAACGCACGAGCCAAACTGATGACTGTGGTGCTAAGATAATAAGACGTTAATATTAAGATTGTTCAGCACCTTAAATATATGAAAAAAATTATTACATGTGGATAGGTAACACTTTGCCCTATTTATTTGACAGTTCAAAGTTAATTTGATTTAATTTTAAACAGGCATATCACATCACACATAAAATTAAATATTAAAAATTAATTTTATTTCATATTCTACACATATTATTAAAATAATAACTAATTTATATCACATTCCTCACATATTCTAACATAATAATTAGTTTTATTTTACATCATTCGCAACTTTCAATAAAAAATATCTCTATTCGAGTTTAATTTTAACTTGTTAAATTTAAATCTTGCAAACAAACAGACTCGAATGTTTGGTGGCCAATGCGTGTATCGTTAGCGGGTTGGCCTATTGTACTTTCTGAGATTAAAAAACATTATTTCTTTTTTTCTTTTTGTGTATTTTTTTTTGCTTTATGTAATTATATTTTTATTATTTTGTATGAGTATTTTATGATCTTATATAGTGATCATGCTATTTTCTATGAAGACTTTCGTTTCTTTATGTAGGTAAGTTTTGCTTTGTACATTCTTTTTTTTTTCTTGAAGACTTTTGCCATGAAATGCTTGAATTAAAAACAAAATTTATATTTATAAACGGGATAACGGTAAGTAATATTTTTTACTTAAATTTTGTTTTCAGTAAAAGGTTAATGTTTAGAATATTTACGTTTATTAGTTTATGATAAACATGTTTGAGGGTAATATCCTAAAGTTCATAATTTCAAAAAAATTTCATTTGAGTTCTCATATTTTAAAAACATTTTCAGTTGACTTCCTAAGATTAATACAAATATTTTAATTAGTTTTTTTTGCTGAATTTTGTTAATTTTTGTGACAATTTTAATGAAATTTGATTTTAAATTAAATTTACCATTTTAAAAGTAAAAAAAATGCCTTTTTCAAGGAGGATACCACAAGCTTAACTGAGAAATTATTTCATCCAGATAGAGCACCATCTGGATGCCAATCAGAGGCCGTCATATGTACCTGAACTCACCTGTATTGAACACGTGACGACCTCTGATTGGCATCCGGATAATGCTCCATCCGGATGCAATAATTCCTCAGCTTAGTAACAGTCATGGCAATTATATAACAATAATAAATTAAGCCTTTATCTTATTAATTATATGAACTCTCTGTTTTTATTGCACTCTATTAAATAACAAAATTTTATTATTTTTAAACATGTACGATCATTTTTTATAATTTTTAGTTATATTTTTTTTTTATATTTTTTTTCCATTTTTATATAGATAAGATTAGATGATCCAACTTTTCTTACTGGAGCTTCTATCCGCTTACAATTTATATGTTTAAATTATTTACGCCATTCTCTTTGTACTTATCTTTAATTGACATCATTCCAACCCTCACAGATATACTTATTTTTCATTCTATTTTTTTGCATATACTCGCTCATCTACTTTAGCATCATCATTTTTGCGACACTTATCTTATTTATGTGTTTCTGCTTTATAGGTTATCATTGAACACCTTATTAATGATAAAAAAAATATTAAACACCATATAATACTGTTGGCTTTACAATTATTATATAAAATTTATTTTAAATAAGTAAATTTTTTTTATCACATAATATGGCAGATGCATTCTTCCATTTAAATCATTTTGTTTGAATTATGCTAATAATATCATCTATTTTACTGTTATTTTATATGATTGATTCAAGATATATAACTGTCCATTCTTCCTAATAATTTAATCATCAATTGTCATCTTCACACCACAAGTATTTTTATTTTGATTAAATTTATATTCTACATATTCAATTTTTAATCTAATAAAATAAAAATCTTTAGATTCTAATATATGTTGGCCCTTAGGCCTTCCCAAGAGGGGGGTGAATTGGGAATAAAAAAATCAAATAAATTATACTAACGAAAACAACAGCAGGTAAAAGGCGTGCACAGTCAAATAATCAAAATAGAAGAGAAGCAAGCTAAAGTTACAGCAAAAATAAGTCAAACAGAGTGCGAAAAGGCAGATTGGTCAATTTTACCAAATAGACCGGATGAACAGGAACAATGCAGAAAACAGAGAAGAAAACCGATTGATTTGAGCAAATAGACCAAAACAACTATGTCATCACAAAAATAACTCAGAACAAAAACGTGAGAGATATAATTTAGTTACTGTATAAATCAACTTTATTAAAATAATTTGAGCTTATTTTTAAGTTAAAATCAGATTTAATAATTTTATGTAATGGTCAAATTTTACCGCGAAAGAGAGGAGAGAAAAATACACAAGCGATTTATAGTGATTCGGCTTCCCGCCTAGTCCACTCCCACGCTCCTCAAGTGGGATTTCAATCCACTAACAAACCGGCTTTTTAACAGGAACCAAAGTCGAACAAATCCGATTACAATCTCACCGACTTTTTCTAGGAACCAAAGCCGACCAAACCTTACAAACGCACCGTCTTTTTCTAGGAACCAAAGCCGACCAAACCGTGAACAAAATTCTAACCCACCTACTTTCCCACTTAATGAGAAAAAATTAAACACCTCCACAAAAGGAGAGAACAAGAGAATGAAGTGATGCTAGTCTAGCTAGCCAATATTACAACTAGAGAGCAAGAATAAAATTACACAAGAAGCTCTATACGCGTAGAGGTTTGCCAAGAGAGAAAACTCGTGAAAACTGAAAACAAGTTACCAACAACTCGTTTAAAAGAAACCGAAAGAAGCTAGATCTTGAAGAGAGAAAATCGATTTCAAGAACTTGAAGTGCTTAAGTAAAAAAGTCTTCAAGTAAGAGCAAGAAAACTTCAAGAAGTACTCAAATAATCTTTTTCAAAACACAAGCTTGCCGATTTCAGAAAACCAAGTGTAGGAAACAAAAACAGGAAACCTGAAGATGTTTGCCAGCAGAATGAAAAATGCAGATCAGGTTTTTTGCTTGATTGCTAGTCAAAAGCTTCTCCAAATGATCACTTCTTCAAGCATGTATGCAGATTTTTGCTAGGGAAGAAGTTAGGGAACACTTAGAGCTTGGGAGGAGGGCTTAGAACACTTAGAAAAATTTTTGCAAGTGAATGTTGTGCCATTCTGCAGTTTGGACAGCAAGAAAAAAGAACTCAACTGAAGAAAAAATGCCCTTAATTCAAACTAATCAATAAGAGATTGCCATGTGTCCATGTCCTACCCAAAGACCAATGAGAGGAAGGCAAGAGGAGGGCATTTTGGATTTTTTTCGGGCTCAAGAAACAGTGAGAAAATTTCAGATTTTCTGGAAACATGTTCCAAAAAATATGGCCGCAAAAATAAGAGAGTTGGAGTGAGAAAAAATATTAAAAACACTAATATGTGCTTACTTAGCATGATGACAAATGAAGAGATGCCACATAGGATTATTTTGCCTTTAAAATATGCTAAAAAGGACCACCATATCTCAGCACAAGTATAAAAATTCTGAGCAAAAAGATATGGGTTACAAAACATCAACTCAATGTTTCTCCTTTTCAAAAAAGGACAAAATAGGAGAAAAATAAAGGCTTTGTGGACTTTTCATAAAAAGAAAAAAATAACACATCACAAAGCTTTAAAAATATCAAAAAATATCTTTTAGCACAGCCAAAAATAGTGTAATAACGGTCAAATAAAATTCTGGGCGGACTGGGCGGGTCTGTTCAGGCCCAGCAGAACCAACCAGTCAATTTGGTGAAATTGACCGGTTGTGCAGTTTTGGCTTAAAAAGGTGAGATGTTTGAAAGATTTTTAGGCCACTAAAAAGATGAAATAAGATAACATTCTAGGCCTACTAATGCAAGTGAAAAGAATGAGAAAATATCTAGAAAAAATCGAGTAAAATCTCTTGGCAAACTAACGCGTTTACATTAAGTCCTATGAAGTATAAGGAAAAACAAATGGTGAGTTCCGCTTCACTTGGACTTGAGAATATCTATCTTCTAATGGACGATTAGCCTATAAAAATATACTTAGAAGAGGATTAGTACTAAGCCTAAAGTAATTGTGATCATTAAAATTAATGGGGTTCAATAATCTCTCCCTTTTTTATGATGATAATTACTTTAGTGTCCTAAGAGGGTTTTAAGATGTATAATCAAGTGAAAAACTCCCCCTTAGCAAGGCACTAAAATATAGTTGATAAGTAAAGTAGAGCATTTTAAATTTGAAGAAATAAACTCCCCCTGAATCAATACATATAAAAAAAATCACAGGATAATATTGCAATAATAATGTAAATAAATGAGATAATCACAATAACCACATTGACTTCATCTTATAAGAACAAAGTAAGAGATTTCATAAGAATAAAGTATTACAATAATAGTGTAAATAAATGAGATAATCACAATAACTATATTGACTTCATCTTATAAGAACACAGTAAGAGATTTCATAAGCAACGGACAGCACACAAATAATTATACAATTTCTCCCCCTTTGGCATCATTAAAAGAATAGCCAAAATGAAAGAGAACAAACTCAAAAGAATAAAATAAAGCTTATTTTCTATTACCATAACATAGCTCCATAATAAGAATTCAAGCATAATCAGAAGCTTCACATTTATAAATGATCATAAGTCTAGAATTCACATGAATCACATAACAATAATATCACAAATCATGAACAATACTACTGTTTCCAAAATATTACATAAACATAATATAAAACTATGGATAACATCATCATCAGGATTGCATAAGCAAATAACTCAGATTTGATCACTTCTTGCCCTTGGGGGAAGAGAGTTTAGACTCTTTAAAATGAGATAAGATTTTAATACAAAAATCAGTCATATTGTCTGAATTGTTGTTGACGACTTTTGCAATCTCAATCAAGAAGGCAGATTGAGAATCAATTTGAGCTTGTTGAGATAAGAGATGCTGATAATTTCTTTTAGCCTTTTCTCCTAAATCATGAAATGAGTCCACAATAAAATTGGCAAATTTAGCTGTGAAGAGGGACTCAACACCTGAAGTGGATGGAGGCTGAGAGGTAGAAGGAGGTGAAGCTGATGAGGATGGCTGAGTGGATGTAGGTGGAAAGGAAGATTGACCAAATGTGTGAGTAGAGAAGGAAGGCTTGGGCTGGCGCAATTTTAAGCTATGCATGGAGAATTAATAGTAGGAGGCTCCAACAGGTTCAGCTGAGAAATCAAACCCAAGTCGTGCAGTAAGGTACTCATAAATTACATTCTCATAGTGCAGACTCCGCATAGAGACACTTCTCTGTGGAGCATTGTGGCATCAGTCCACTCATCCTTATGGCCTCTAACCTGGATGAGGCACTCCTGAAGGATTCTCCCAAAAGTCTTAGCACGATCACTACAGGATGTCAACTTCTCTACATGCCTGAGTACATATTTATTGGCACCAGGAGGATTGTACTCTTCTTCAAAGCCTAAAATAACTTCAACATTAGTAAATAAGCTAGGCTTGACACCAAGGTCAGTGAGTGTGATGGGATCAGCATGAGTAGTGAAACCAAAAAATGAAGTCAAATCATCCTCAGTGATGGTGACAGGGGTTCCTAGGACGATGATCTCTAAGAACCTTCCTTCTATGTCAATCTTAAGATTGGCATAGAAGTGCTTCAGGATACTAGGATAGGAGGGGAGCTTACAAGCTACCCACTTGCCCCAACCATGACGATCGATAATTTCATTTATGAAACTATCTATTCCATCTCTATTTATAGGCCTCACATTAAGGACAGGGGCAGAGATTACTAATCTGAGAAATTTTTTAGCTTCTGCATCTCTGAACAGTGAGGCACAACAGCCAGGGTTTTTAGCCGGTCCTCACTATCGCTGGAGTCAGAGGAAGAGGAGGAAGGAGAACAAGAAGAAAACAGCCCTTTGAATGGCCCTTCTTCTTCCAATGGAGCTTTGCCCTTCGGCTGGCTTGAGGCGGAGCTCCCTGACCATTTCTCCTCCTTAGGTTCAGAGGAAGAGGACGAAGATGGAGGAGACGCTCGCTTCTTACCACGCGCCATGGATGAAGGAGAAAGATAGCCGCGTTCTAGGGTTCGGCAGAGAGAGCAGAGAGTGCGAGTGAGGAAAGGAGGCGACGCAATGTGTGACGAAAAGAGAGAGAAGGCATCGGTTCATTTCCAAAACGCGTCGGGTAGCTGTTGGGTAAACGGGTTTCCCGTTTGACCTGAAGCCCAAATAGGTTGGGCGGCTCAGGTAAGTCTAACAGGCCAAACAGCTGACAGCTCATAGATTACCATAAAAAGACTTAACAAACAATTAATCTATTATGTGAAATCAACCAGATTTCACAAGGCACAAGAAAAAGAAATTTGATAATACAAAGAGACATATGAAATCAAAATCAATGGGATGAGTTGAGACAAGATATGAATCTGAATTAATTGATGGTGAGTTTTAAATTAATTATTAATTATATATATTTAACTCAAAAACTATTCATACATGAATATGAAATATAGCAAGTCAAAGTAACGTGTAATTTATGGTATTTTATGGTAAGATATTAAAAATAAGAACCATCTAACATACCAAGTTCTCTTATAATAAAATTAAATCTTTCTTCATGTAGAGGTTTGGTGAATATATCTGCAAGCTGAAAGTCAGTAGAAACATAATCCAATGCAATATCTCATTTCTCTACATGATCTCTAATAAAATGATACCTAATTTCTATGTGTTTTGTGCGTGAATGCTGAATCGGATTTTTCGTTAAGCAGATAGCACTTGTGTTATCACATTTGATAGGTATATGGTCAAGAGTGATGTCGTAGTCAATAAGTTGATGTTTCAACCAAATAAGTTAAGCACAACAACTACCAGCTGCTACATACTCTGCTTTCGCAGTCAATAAGGCAATTGTATTTTGCTTATGACTAGACCATGATACTAAAGCATTTCCAAAAAATTGGCAAGTGCCTGAGGTACTCTTTCTATTGATTTTGCACCCTGCAAAATTGGCATCAGAGTACCCTATCAAATCTTGTGAAACACCTTTGGGATACCAAAGGCCTAATAGTGTGTGCCCACTAAATATCTAAAGATCTTCTTAACAGCTGTTAAGTGGGATTCATTAGGAGATGATTGAAACCTAGCACACATGCAGACACTAAATACTATATCAGGTCTACTTGCAGTTAAATAAAGTAAAGAATCGATCATACCTCGATAAAGCTTTTCATCCACACTTTTACCTTTTTCATCTTTATCTAATTTGGTGGAATGGCTCATCGGAGTACCAATTTGTTTAAGTTTGTCCATTCCATACTTCTTTAGAAACTCTCTAGTATACTTACTTTGACAGATGAATATGCCGTTGGAAAGTTGCTTGATTTGCAATCCAAGAAAGAATGTGAGTTCTCCCATCATGCTCATCTCAAATTCTCTAGACATGCACTTAGAAAATTCTTCACATAAAATTTCATTAGTAGCACCAAAAATAATATCATCTATATAAATTTGCACTACTATGAAATTATCATCATGTCTTCTTGTGAATAAAGTTGTGTCAATTTGTCCCTTGACAAAACTATTATCCACTAGAAATTTACTTAATCTCTCATACCAAGGACGGGGTGCTTGTTTCAAGCCATAAAGAGCCTTTTTGAGTTTGAAAACATAATCCGGAAAATAAGAATCAATAAAACCGGGAGGTTGCTCGACATAAACATTTTCTTTAATAAAGCCATTTAAAAAGGCGCTTTTGACGTCCATTTGAAATAATTTAAAATCTTTAATACAAGCAAAAGAAAGCAAAAGACGTATAGCCTCTAAACGAGCAACAGGTGCAAAAGTCTCCTCAAAATTGATACCTTTAATTTGAGCAAAACCTTTTGCAACCAAACGAGCTTTATTACGAACTATAACATCGGAATCATCAAGTTTATTTCGGAAAACCCATTTTGTATCAATAATGGAATGATTTTTGGGTCGTGAAACGAGTTCCCAAATATCATTTCTATTGAACTGTTCTAACTTTTCTTGCATGGCTAGAATCCAAAACTCATCTTTTTCGGCTTCCTCAAATGATATAGGCTCAATTTGAGAGATAAAGGCAAAGTGAGTTACCTCATTTCGGAAAGATGCTCTAGTGCGAACACCTTGAGACGGGTTACCCATAATTTGTTCTGGTGGATGAGATTCTTTGTACTTCCATTCTTTTGGAAGATCGAGCTAATCACCACCATCTTGATTGCTTTGTATGGGTGCAACTATATCATGAGGTTCATCCTTTGGCTTTGCATCTCCACTTTCTAAAAAAAGCTTCTCAAACTATACCTTCATCAAGATCATTATCTTTATTAGAACAATTAGGGTTAGATTCATCAAATTCAATATAAATGGACTCCTCAACTAGCATAGTTCTCGTGTTGTAAACATGATAGGCTTTGCTAGTTAGAGAATACCCTAAGAAGACGGCTTCATCCGCCTTAGGGTCAAACTTACCCAAATCATCCTTACCATTATTCAATACAAAGCATTTGCAACCAAAAACTCGAAAGTGAGAAATGTTCGGTTTCCGACCTTTCCATAATTCATAAGGGGTTTTCCTTAGTACTGAACGAACAGTAACACGATTCACAACATAGCAAGCCGTGTTTACCGCTTCAGCCCAAAAATACTTTGGAAGTCCACGCTCATGAAGCATAGACCGTGCCATCTCAATAAGAGTTCGGTTCTTCCTCTCGACAATCTCATTCTGTTGAGGTGTTCGAGGGGCCGAAAAATTATGTGAGATGCCACGTTCATCACAAAAAGATACAAACCGTTCATTCTCAAATTCGCCACCATGATCACTACAGATAGATAAAACATCAAAATATTTCTCATTCATAATGCGCTTATATAAAGATTTAAAATAATTAAATGCATCATGCTTATGAGCAAGAAATAGAGTCCATGAGAATCTAGAGTAATCATCAACAATAACTAAATAATTTTTCTTTCCTCCTAAGCTAAGTGTCCTATTTGGACCAAACAAATCCATATGCAAAATTTCAAAAGACTTAGATGATGTTATAGCATGTTTGGACTTGAAAGAATTTCTAGTTTGCTTTCCTAATTGACATGCATCACATAATCTATCTTTTTCAAATGAAATTTCGGGCAAGCCCTTAACTAGGTCTAATCTAGATATCTTTTGTAGGGTATGCATACTAGCATGACCTAATCTTTTATGCCATAGCCATAAATCACAAGTATAAGAAGCCAAGCATTTCACATCATTACAATCAATAGAAGATAAATCAACTTGATATACATTATCACTTCTAAAACCAATAAATATGACAACATTATCATGCTTAATTAAACATTAAGATGCATCAAAAGAAATCTCATAACTATTATCACATAACTGAGAAATGCTAAGTAAATTATATGCAAGTCCATCAACCAAAAGGACCTTATCTATAGAGGTAGAGGATTTTTTACCGACTTTACCAATGCCCATAATACGCTTTTTGGTATTGTCGCCAAAAGTCATATAACCTCCATTTCTTAGTTTTAGCGAGATAAACATAGATTTGTCTCCAGTCATATGACGTGAATACCCGCTATCCAAGAACTATTTACCTCCACCGGTCCCGGTGTGGAGGCATACCTACAAAAAGATCTCAAGTTTTGATTTTAGGTACCTAAATAAATTTGAATCCTATAGAGTTAGTTGCAATAGTATTATTTACATGTGTTATGCCTTTAGGAATCCACACATAAGATGTAATTCTTAAAGAAAGCATAAACCTTCTAATCATATAAGTATGTAAAACATGACCATGCTTGTTAAAAAAATTATAAGTAATATGAGGCATTGTATACATATGAGCATGAGATGACTTATTAGAGCTACTTCTAGTATTTAATTTAACTTTTGTATTTTGAGTAGAAGTAGTTTTATTTTTAATATTAATATTATGCATGCTAGATCTAACTTTAAGAATCTCATTCTCTTTAGTTAATCTACTAACATGCATGCTAAGTTCTTCATTTAACTTAGAAAGATTTTCATCATGCAATATAAGCTCATCAATTTTATTTTTCAATGCAATGCAAGAAGATTCACAAGTAAGATGTAATTTTTTTCAAAGAAAAATATTTATTCTTTAATTTTTTATACTCATAAATAAGATCAAAAAGATTTTCTTCTAATTCATCATATGAAAGAGAGTCTTTTATCTTTTCTAATGATTCTTCCTCATCATCTTCATCATCTGTATTTGCCATAAGATAAATATTGACCACTTCATTCTTTTCATCCTCTTCACTTGTGCTAATATCGAAATCACTTCATGTAGCTACAAGTGCTTTCTTTTTCTTTTTTACCTTTCTTATCTTGAGTAGAGGACAATTGGGTTTTATGTAACCCGACTTTTTGCATTCATAGCAAACAATATCATCTTCTTTATTTTTTGATGTGCTCTCTTTCTTTTCTTTTGCTTTGAATGGCTTTTTTGAACTCTTCACGAAAAATTTCTCTTTTTCTTCATGAGAGCACTGAAACGCCTAGACACTAAAGCAATTTCGTTATCAATTTTACCTTCTTCATCACCACTAGAAGTGGTGTCATTATCGAAAGTAGTAGGTGAAGCGGCTCTTAAAGCAATGACCTTTTTTTTCTTGAAGCTATCATCATCTTCTTTCTTCTTTTTCTTTCTCTTCATTTCCAACTCATATGTAGTTAGGGAACCTAACAACATATCAAGTTCGAAGGTAGATAAGTCTCTTGCTTCAACAATCGTCATTGCTTTTGCATCATACTCCCTTGGTAAGCACCTAAGAATTTTTCTCACAAGTTCTTCATTAGTAAATATTTTTCTGAGTGATATAAGTTCATTTGTAATATTAGTGAATCTTGTAAACATATCCTTAATGGACTCCTCGGAATTCATTTCGAACAATTCATAGTTATGAATCAACATATTTATCTTTAATTCTTGACTTGATTTGTCCCCTCATAAGTTATCTCAAGCTTGGACCATACCTCATAAGCGGTGAGGAGGGTGCAAATTCGGTTAAATTCACTAGGAGATAATCCACATTGAAGATGATTGAGTGCTCTGGCATTTAATTGTGCCAATCTTTTCTCTTCAACCTTCATCTCGAAAAATTTCTTAGGAGTAACCCTATCTTCCTTCATAGGAGAGACAAAGGGCCTACGAGTTATTTCCCACAGCTCTATGTCAATCCCTTGAAGATATATCATAATCTTTCTGTGACGCCCATGGCCGAAGAGGGCAGGGAGTGATCGCCGGGTGATGTCCTAAGAGAAAGGAATCACTGAGGCAAAGTGCGGCTCCTGGCAGGCTTCCAGGCCGAATAATGAGTGGTGAGAGGGGCGCAGGAATGAATCGTCCCACATCGGAAAGGGAGGGAGATCCTGAGCTGTATAAGTAGATAACGTGATCTCAAATAGTAGAGGCGCCTTTTGGGGCAAAACCGTGAGGCTAGTGATGGAAAACTCCATAGTTGAGCGTGCTTGGGCTAGAGCAGCACTGGATGGGTGACCTCCTGGGAAGCACTCAAGTCACGCAGTTTTCCTAAAGCCGAAGCGGACAATACCTCTACAATGAGATCACGAGATGTTACAATATGGTATCAAAGCCGACCTCCCGCAGTACGATGTGGTTCGAGGACGAACCAGGCGGAAGCTGGTGGGCCTGTGACGCCCATGGCCGAAGAGGGCGGGGAGTGATCGCCCGGTGATGTCCTAAAAGAAAGGAATCACTGAGGCAAAGTGCGGCTCCTGGAAGGCTTCTAGGCCGAATAATGAGTGGTGAGAGGGGCACAGGAATGAATCGTCTCACATCGAAAAGGGAGGGAGATCCTAAGCTGTATAAGTAGATAACGTGATCTCAAATAGTAGAGGCGCCTTTTGGGGCAAAATTGTGAGGTTAGTGATGGAAAACTCCATAGTTGAGCATGCTTGGGCTGGAGCAGCACTGGGATGGGTGACCTCCTGGGAAGCACTCAAGTCACGCAGTTTTTCTAAAGCCGAAGCGGACAATACCTCTACAATGAGATCACGGGATGTTACACTTTCTTTTCCAAAAGTTGTAGTGCAAACCTTTGAAAAGAGGAGGACGATTAGCCGAAAGACCCTCACAAATAGCATCATCGGGTATGTGCATGGGAAGAGCCATGGATCGACTTTAAGATGTTAATCCTGAAGTAAAAATAGTGAAAAGAACACAAGAGCCTGCTCTGATACCACTTGTTGGCCCTTAGGCCTTCCCAAGAGGGGGGTGAATTGGGAATAAAAAAAATCAAATAAATCATACTAACGAAAATAACAGTAGGTAAAAGGCATACACAGTCAAATGATCAAAATGGAAGAGAAGCAAGTTAAAGTTACAGCAAAAATAAGTCAAACAGAGTGCGAAAAGGCAGATTGGTCGATTTTACCAAATAGACCGGATGAACAGGAACAATGCAGAAAACAGAGAAGAAAATCGGTTGATTTGAGCAAATAGACAAAAACAGCTATGTCATTACAAAAATAACTCAGAACAAAAACGTGAGAGATATAATTTAGTTACTATATAAATTAACTTTATTAAAGTAATTTGAGCTTATTTTTAAGTTAAAATCAGATTTAATAATTTTATGAAATGGTCAAATTTTACCGCGAAAGAGAGGAGAGAAAAATACACAAGCGATTTATAGTGGTTCGGCTTCCCGCCTAGTCCACTCCCCACGCTCCTCAAGTGGGATTTCAATCCACTAACAAACCGGTTTTTTAACGGGAACCAAAGCCGAAGAAACCCGATTACAATCTCACCGGCTTTTTCTAGGAACCAAAGCCGACCAAACCTTACAAATGCACCGGCTTTTTTAGGAACCAAAGCCGACCAAACCTTACTATGAATTTTTTCACAGGAAAAAATTCTAACCCACCTACTTTCCCACTTAATGGGAAAAAATTAAACACCTCCACAAAAGGAGAGAACAATGCTAGTCTAGCTAGCCAATATTATAACTTGAGAGCAAGAATAAAATTACACAAGGAGCTCTATACGCGTAGAGGTTTGCCAAGAGAGAAAACTCGTGAAAACTGAAAACAAGTTACCAACAACTCGTTTAAAAGAAACCGAAAGAAGCTAGATCTTGAAGAGAGAAAATCGATTTCAAGAACTTGAAGTGCTTAAGTAAAAAAGTCTTCAAGTAAGAGCAAGAAAACTTCAAGAAGTACTCAAATAATCTTTTTCAAAACACAAGCTTGCCGATTTCAGAAAACCAAGTGTAGGAAACAAAAACAGGAAACCTGAAGATGTTTGCCAGCAGAATGAAAAATGCAGATCAGGTTTTTTGCTTGATTGCTAGTCAAAAGCTTCTCCAAATGATCACTTCTTCAAGCATGTATGCAGATTTTTGCTAGGGAAGAAGTTAGGGAACACTTAGAGCTTGAGAGGAGAGCTTAGAACACTTAGAAAAATTTTTGCAAGTGAATGTTGTGCCATTCTGCAGTTTGGACAGCAAGAAAAAAGAACTCAACTGAAGAAAAAATGCCCTTAATTCAAACTAATCAATAAGAGATTGTCATGTGTCCATGTCCTACCCAAAGACCAATGAGAGGAAGGCAAGAGGAGGGCATTTTGGACTTTTTTCGGGCTCAAGAAACAGTGAGAAAGTTTCAGATTTTCTTGAAACATGTTCCAGAAAATGTGGCAGCAAAAACAAGAGAGTTTGAGTGAAAAAAATATTAAAAACACTAATATGTGCTTACTTAGCATGAGAACAAATGAAGAGATGCCACAGAGGATTATTCTGCCCTTAAAACATGCTAAAAATGACCACCATATCTCAGCACAAGTATAAAAATTCTGAGCAAAAAGATATGGGTTGGAAAAAATCAACTCAATATTTCTCCTTTTCGAAAAAGGACAAAATAGGAGAAAAATAAGGGCTTTGTGGACTTTTCATAAAAAGAGAAAAATAACACATCATAAAGCTTTAAGAATATCAAATAATATATTTTAGCACAGCCAAAAGTAGTGTAATAACGGTCAAATAAAATTCTGGGCGGACTGGGCGGGTCTGTTCAGGCCCAGCAGAACCAACCGGTCGATTTGGTGAAATTGACAGGTTGTGCCATTTTGGCTTAAAAAGGTGAGATGTTTGAAAGATTTTTAGGCCACTAAAAAGATAGAATAAGATAACATTCTAGGCCTACTAATGTAAGTGAAAAGAATGAGAAAACATCTAGGAAAAAATGAGTAAAATCTCTTGGCAAACTAACGCGTTTACATTAAGTCCTATGAAGTATAAGGAAAAACAAACAGTGAGTTCTGCTTCACTTGGACTTGAGAATATCTATCTTTCAACGGACGATTAGCCTATAAAAATATACTTAGAAGAGGATTAGTACTAAACCTTAAATAATTGTGATCATCAAAATCAATGGGGTTCAATAATATATTTTTTTATAAGTTAAGTTTCGTCTTAACATCTTTTTTTTTATGTATTTAGTAAAATTTTTCATAATTAATGCAAAAAGATATAAATCTAAAGTTGAACTTTGATATAATCTAATTGAAATAAGAAAATTTTTAGTCATACTTTTTTATGTTTGAGCACATATAATGAATTTTATATATGTTGGGTAACTTGAATGTAAATATTTTTTTATAAAAATCAAATTAATGATAAATTTCTCCCACAATTTAGTTTATGATAATACATTGATTTATAATTTAAAAATATTCAATATTTTTATTTTGAAAATACATGAACCTGTTTGGGCTCTATGTCTTTTATGTTCTATTTAAAATTTTTGAGATTTAAATAAATAATTTAAAAAAATATGAATTAAAATATAATTACGAAAATTTATACTTTTATAAATGTATTTTAATTGAACATTTTGGTATTTTTTTATGTTACTAATTCAAATTGATTTTGTAGTCAGTTTGACTTTAAAATTAAGATAAATATTTTTTAAATCAACTACTAAAAAACAGAGTATATGCAACATGAAAAAATAAAAAAGGAGTTTATTTGCATAACAATTGGATTACCTTCAATTGAAAATAAAGTCAGAGGAATCAATTTACATAATTTAGACCTATAATTGCTATTAAAAATTTTAATAATTAAAATTAAATTTTTTTTTTTTTTTAAAACATGAGAATAAATTATAAAAAATAATAATAATTTTATTATTTAATATAATAAAAATAAAAAATTTAGATTTTTATTTCAAATTAAAGTAAAATTTGAGTAGCATTTTTTTCAAATATAAATGCTCACTAAAAAGGTAAGAAAATATAGGCAAAATTTACCCGATTTTTTTTTTGATGAAAATTCACACGATAACTGCTCCTGCTCAAAAATGCATCAATTGGAAATATTTTACAGTTAATATGATGAACATTCTTTTAAAATCAACCACTAACACAAATAAAATTCAAAAAACCTGATTTAACTTTAAATAAGTATATTACCTCACATAAAATTTAATATTAAAATTAATTTTATTTTACATCTTACACATATTATTAAAATAATAACTAACTTATATCGTATCCCTCACATATCTCAATATAATAATTAACTTTATATCATATCTCTCATATATTCTAATATAATAATTATTTTTATTTCACATTATTCATAACTTTTAATAAAAAAAAATCTCTATTTAAATTTAATTTTAATCTAATTAAATTAAATTTTACAAATAAACAGGCATAAAGCCTAAGAGAGTTCTCTAAGTTTTCTTCTTACTAGTATAATAGTCGCCTTTTTAATATTTAAAAAAAAAAAATTACATTAGATTACATCTCATTACAGGAGGGTTCTCTTTGAAGAATATCTCTTTGTTGACGTATGCACATTTCAGCGACTTCACAGCCGCGGAGTAGCCCGAACGGCAGCTCCAAAAATATACACCATTTTTCTAAATAAATAAGAAACACAAATTTTATTAATTGGTCAACTAAACAAACAAATTTAAAAAAAAAAATGTTATCGCAGAGTAATAATTTTCTTAAATCAAACTGCTTACAACTGTTTACCTCTGTACGTTAAAAGGTAACAAAACGTTGGGTCGTGAACAGCCAAGCTGATCATTTCCAGTTTGATTTGGAATCTGACTTCTCCAGCAAGAGCATTATAACCTTCCAGTCTTATAACAGCCACAAATGTCCTATTGCACGAGAAATTATTGAGTTCGGGCACCCACGATGACGGGCCATGCATGCTGGGGGCAGACAGCAAACAGAATCGACAAGCTCCTGTCATCGAGTGAGATAAGAGAAAGAAAATGAGAGGAAGCTGTTCTCATTGGTTGGTCCGAACCTCCTCAAACAGGGAAGGTGCCAGCCTGAGAACAACTGAAAAAGCAAACCCAAGAAGTCATATTCAAGAACAATCAGCATCAAGCTCTAATGAAGCACATCATCTGACTAAGCTAGCCTAGGACCCTTAAAATGGTAAACTCCTCTGGTACACTCCCCTTAGTCATGAACTCCACAAAAAAATGTAAGCAGTCAGACTAGGAGGAGCAACCAAACTCAATAATTTTTCACCAGTGCAAAGGCAACCATGCTTCTGGATTATATGGCTCTGCAAGGCAGGTCATTTACATGAAGATTAGAAAAGCAAAATATACAGGGACAATGTGGTAACAAACTATTAAGTGGTAATAATGATGATTAAGAGAACTAATGAGAATCTTCCACTGAATAAACAATTTTTGTGCATATGCTGTAAGTTGACATACCTCATAGATTAATATAACTCAAGAAACAATGCATATAATTTATACTAATTGTTCACATGATCTTCTTCCGCAACATCTCCTTAGATAAATGCATCGCTCGGCCTGTATCGCCCATCTTGAGGTAACTACTAATCAACGCATTGTAAACAGACTTGGTAGGGGACCAGCATTTGTCTTCCATCATGCTCAAAAACTTCTCTGCGTCCATCAACTTTCCACACTTGCTCAGATTTATGACCAGTGAAGCATAGACCACAAAACAAGAAACAAAGCCTCTGTGTTGCATTTCGTAATATATGCTTTTAATCTTCTCAGCTTTACCTATAGTTCCATAGCCATTAATAAGCTTGCAATAAATCTCTTCATTAGGGGCAAATCCCCTCTCTAAAAGTACAGTATAGATTTCATCAGCTTTCTCAACCTGGCCAAGTTCACAGAGCTTTCCAACAACCTCACTGAAAGCAGAGAAAGCAGGGATTAATCCTTGCCTCATCATTTTTTCGCAAAATGATACACTCTCTTCAATTCTTCCAGCTCTAGCACATCCCTCTATCAAATGATCGTAAGTCTCATTATATGCTTTCAAACCAGTAAGTTGCATTTCTTCAACCAAATGCAGAGCTTCTTCAATGCTCCCCTCCTTGCAGTAAGCACCAATTAAACAAGTATGCACAAAGACATTAGGACGGCATCCTCTGCTAACCATGTCATCATAAGCCTTTGTCGCCTCCTCCAGCCTGCCAGTTCTACAAAATGCAAATATGACCAGAGAACTAGAAATGTCATCCAGAATCAAGTTTTTCTGCAACATTCTCCTCAGAAATACAATCCCTTGCTCAAATCTCTCATCTTCAAAGATCCTCAAAACCATTGTCATATTAACCAAAACTCCAGGAGCACATCTGTTTCCATGAATTTTTTCCATCAAACTGATGTTCCTCAGCAAAGACCCTTCTTTGCACATTAAATTCACCATGGTTTCCACGCTAGTTTGATTTGGGTATACTCTTCTCTCAAGCATATGTTCATACACCCTCCAGACGAGATCACTCCTATCTGATCTCTGGGCAACCAGCAGCATTTTGTTAAGGCTAACAAGACTAGAAGTCAAGCCATGATCAGCCAAATAGCGGCAAGCATCAAAGGCTTGCTCCACCATCCTCATCCTTGAATAAGCCTGCAACAAGAGATCAAAAACTCGAGGATCAGGGACAGCAAGTTCATAAGTGCTTAGAAGAGCATCCACAACTAAATACTTTGAATCCCCATGATCTGAATTCTTTGTGATAACTGACTCGATCAGCACTCGAGCATCAGCTAGTAGATTAGCACGAACAAGGATATGGATGACAATGCTATGGGATTTGAGACAATGTTGGTGCTTCCGACAATGAGATGACCAGTGGAAGAATAAAAGAGCACTTTTGGCATCAACTGGTTCTTTCAGATTGAGGAGGATTCTCTCCACTATGTTGTCTTCAAGATGTGCTGAGCCAAACTTGGAGCTTAGAGATTCCCATTTCCCACCATTTCTAAGAAGGTTGGAAATTGATGAGATAAGATCAGAGGCACATGGCTCTATTGCTTGAAAATGGGCAGATCTTGAAGGAACAGCAAGTGATTTGTTATGTAGAAGTCGGAAGAGATGGAAGAAGCCCCATACTTTGCTAACGGTGGAGTTCATAAAGGTTTAACTGATCAAGGTTTGGGGAGATTTGATCTAAAACTTCTAGCACAGTGCAAGATGTTCTAGAACTGGTACGATCAGCCTGATGGATGCAGGAAAAACAATCAATTTCAACAACAGAATCCAGATTTAAAACAATGATGGATCAGTGTGGATCCTAACTTGCCAAACAGTACTAGCCCCTCACTGTGGAGGGCCAAACAAGTAGATAACCATGTTGAAGATGTGAGAGCAACTTCCAACCTTTAAAGTCTTTGTCAGGATAGCAAACTACTTCAACGCTTCATTGCAAATTCCCTGATTTCACAATCAAAGATGTTACAATATAATCAACAACAAAAACACCATATCTTGCGGCATTAACAGAACACTGGATTTTTGAGCTAGTGAGCTTCCATTTGGAGGCCAATGAAAATCATCGATAAAAAAAAAAAAAGAAAAAACAAAGGACAATATATTTCATATGCACTCACTAGCAAGACAAAGAACTAAGAAACCTATAGGCAGTGCTCCTCGCCTTGTCAGCTACCTAAAGACCGGCATGTTCTTGAACAGCACGCAAAATAAACCCACTGAAATTATTCTCCCGGCCGCAGAAGTCACTAGCTCGCGACGAAGGCAACCAACAAGACTGCTGCCAGGAGGGCAGTCGGCCGAACTGAAGGCACAGACTGCGCCGGTATCCCGTAGCCCTTGAGGGGAAGGCAAGCAGGGCGGCCGTCGGCATCGAATTGGGACTTGAGAAGTCATTTTTTCAAGGACTTATTTAAGTTTTTACTAAAGAGTATATTTAATTTTATGTTGATATTATGTTATATTATTTTTTAAAAAAATAATTATTAATTTAATAATATATATAAATAATTTTTTTAAAAAATTATAAAATTATTATTAAAAAAATAGTATCTACGTGTTATATATATAAATAATATAATATTACATCAAAATAATATTAAATGCTCTTTTAAAAATAGAATAATATTATTTTTTTAGGATAAAAATTAATATTAGAGTTGAATAAAAATTAAAATTATTTTGAATGATGTAAAGTTAAATTTCAAGTCATACCATTCGCTGTAATTAGTTTTGGGCCAAAAGTGGCTCATTCGAAATTATATAATAATAAAATTTTTTATTTTTTATTTTATTATGTATTTAGTGTGATGGTTGAATTTAAAAATAACAAAAATAAAATTATTTCTTCATTTCTCATAAATCTATCTCTTCCTATTACTTTTTTTTTTATAGTGTATTAATTTCAAATCAATTTTGTTAAAATTAAATCATTTAGAATCAAATTGTCTCAAAATTAAACAATTTTGATTTTAAATTGAGTACCTGTATTTTGAGTTCCAACTCAATCTAAATCGACTTATTTTCAGCCTTAGTCGGGATGGGTACCATAACCTGAAATCAACTTCAGGGTGGAGTTAACACTTTAAAGTCGGGTCAATTTCGAATCAGACCCAAAGCCAACCCATGAGCTCAAATTGACAGAGCTCTGCCATAATATCTTTCCCTGTTTGTTTGGTAGTTTAAAATTAATCTGGTTTTATTTTAAACAGACATATCACATCATACATAAAATTTAATATTAAAAAATTAATTTTATTTCACATTCTACACACATTACTAAAATAATAACTAACTTATATCACATCTCTCACATATCCCAACATAATAACTAACTTTATATCACATATCTCACATATTTTAATATAATAATTAATTTTATTTTACATTATTCATAATTTTCAATAAAAAATATTTTTATTCAAATTTAATTTTAACCTTGTTAAATTTAGACCTTACAAGCAAACAGATCTTAAAGTTGTATTGAAAACCTTATTAGATTTTTATCTTATTTGGATAATCCTCCATTATTCAATTGAAATATTATTTGATTTCACTATTTTTTTATACTTTATCTACTTTAAAATCTCCTTAATTTTAGTTTTATTTATATGTTAGATATAACAGTATTTTTTATTTTTTTTAATGCTAAATTCAATAAAATTTATAATATTATTACAACTGTCGTTGAATAGTTTTTCAAAATAATTCATTCATCTATGTTGAATATTTTTTTTGTAAAAAATATTTTTAAAAAAGAAATGAAAATCAAAAAATATTTTTTTAAAAAAGTATTTTCAACATAGATGAATGAGTTACTTTAAAAATCTATTCAGTGATAATTGTGATAATACGATTAATCTTACTAAATTTAGCATCTAAAAAAGATAGAAATTATTGTTACATCCGGTGTATAAGTCAAATGAAAGTTAGAAAAGCTTTATAAAAGATGAAATATACAGAGACAGTAGGATTGGATGACATTCTAATAAATATTAAAAAATGTATAAAAATTAATGAATTGTTTTGTTCATTGAATTATTTAATATAATTTTTAAAACTAAAATAATATTAAATAAATAAGAAGAAGTACGTTAGTATGTTTTTATATGAATAAAGGTAATATAAAAATTGTATTAACTATAGAAGAAATTAATTAATAAGTATACTTTAAGATTTTGAGGGAGGATAATCTAGCATATATTATATCATGATACTAATGATATCACAAAATTAGTTTAATTTTATACTAAATAGATCTACTATAAAAACTATTTATTTGTTGAAATATTTAAAAAGAGAAAAAAATTCTATCTAATTTTTATTATTTTAAAAAAATTTATGATAAAATTCCAAAAGAAATGCTCTAAAAGATTTTAGAAATGAATAAGATTTATATTGTTTTTATTCAAGTTATTTAAAATATGTATAAAAAAATTATTATATGTGTTCGAATACAATAGAATTAAACTAGTCATTTTCTTAATTCATTTGAATTACACCAAGGTTTAACTTTAAATTTGTATCTCTTTACATTTGTTATAGAAATTTTAAGTAGACATTCAAAAAAAGTGCTTTGATTTATGCCTTTTGCAAATAATATTCTCCTCATTAATAAGACTAAAGAAGAGGCTAAGGAAAGACTCGAGTTATAAAAAAATACATTAAAATTAAAATTTTTTGTCTTAACATATCAAAAGCTTAATATATGAAGTGCAAATTTAATAAAGATAAGCGCACTCATAATGAGAAGATAATTAGTGATCAAATCATTAAAAAAAATAAGCAATGTAGATATCTTGATACAAAATAACAGTAAAATAGATAATCATATTATTAGTAACATCTAAGAAAGATGGATAAAATCGAGCAATACAACGGATATATTATGTAATAAAAAATTTTTACTTAAATTAAAAGAAAAATTTTATAAAATAATTATAATTCTAGCAATATTATATAATATTAAATATTAACTTACAAAGAAGAAATACATAAATAAAACAAATATACAAAAATAAAAATAATAAAGTGAATAAATAGATATATATTTAAAAAATAAAATAAAAAATAAATATATTTCGAAAAAATTGAAACAAGCTCAATTAAAAATTCAAATTAAATAGTTTAGATATAAATTATTAATTAATAAAAATTTCAATAAAAAAAATTAAATTATTAAATCTCTCATATAAAAAGAAAAGAAAAATAAAAAATATTATAACAAAAAAATATAAAAAATAATTTTATATATTTTAAGCTAAATAAATTTTTTTTATTTAATAAAATATAATAAAAAATAAAAAATCCATATAACTAACTACATCTAGTATAGGATAATAATGTGGTTTGTTGTTGTTATTGTTATATGATTTATTTCCTCAATGATACATTGTTTACATGCAAATGATTTTTATTCTTCGTATGACAAAAAAAGAATCAAAGGATGGGTTATCTGTCAAAATTCATATTTCTTTTCATTTCCTTTTGTACAAAATAAGAATAACAGCAAACCAACACAACTCAGCTATCAACACCAAAATCAAACTCCTGTCTATCAAAAAATGAAAAAGCCAGCAAGACTTTCACCATATCCAGGATCACACACATCTCAGAATAAATATACATTTGTAGGCTAAAATAGCTGCATCAATCAGAATGTCATCTGGGGCCAGAAAGCTCTATAGCCTCAACTGCAAGCGAAGAGTCGTCGACAAAGTCTAGATACTGTGGAGGAGGTTGCTCTGCCGAACGTGGCTTTGGGGTGTCAAGCTTCTGTGAGGCTTCCCACCGCTCGGCGAGACCATCTCCTTCGAGCATCCTGACCACCTCCGACATCTTCGGCCGGTGGGCTGGGTGGTACTGTGTGCAGAGGAGGGCCACCTGTACCATCTCCTCAAGCTCAATGCTGTCATAGCTGCTCTTCAAGTCCTTGTCCACCATCAAGCTTAGCTTGTTCTCCAGATGCAGTTTCTTCACCTGAATTTATTGATGATTAGATAAAGCCGTTACATTTGAGTGATCCTAAATGACAGTTTGTAGCTTGCAGCTTTCAAGAGTTTAGTTGTTCCTTAAAAAAAGTTTAATGCGTATTTTAAATCATACACAAACTTCAAGATAAACCTTCCCTACTTTGAGCTTATATTCAAACAAGTTAAAATTCATGAATTGCCTTTCAAACATTTTTTGATAAATAAATGTCTACATCATAAGTGAAAGGGAGATCTAAATCATAGTGTTAAACAGCTGCTGAGGTGCTGACTAAAAATGACTTGAGATTTATTTAGTTAAATCTCTGATTACCAACCTAGGCTTAAGCTGGTGAGTTATGGTCCAAAAATAAATTTATACTGTCATGCTCCCCATTGTATGCAAACTAATTTGCATTGCAGCATGGATTAAATTTAACATGAGTATTTTATCTTTTTTTAACTATATGTTAGAGATAATTGGGGTTACCATAACTTAAACATTAGACATTTGATTGTGATATCATATTCAATCTCTAGTTACCAACCAACTTACAAGCTTAACCTTATAGATCAAGACCAAAAAATAATTTTTATGAATTGCCTCTGAGGAGACAAATAATTTTATATTTTAATAATGCTCCCTCACACATAAACTTATCTACTTTGCAGTGTGGAATGTAGCACAATTTTTTTTCTTAACTTATATTATAGATAATTGAGGGTCACTGGGGTTCGAACTTGAAATCTCATACTCTAATTTCATGTAAATCTCTATTTAACAAGCAACCTAAAAGCTCAAGCAAGTTATGTTCCATAAAAAAATTTATATTCTTGCATATTTATTACACATGACCTTTGACATTTGCCTTCCATAGAGATTTCCTTCAGCAGATTTAAATAGAAAAAAGAATCCATATGGCTGAACCAATTTCAAGATGTTCGTAGTAAGCCTTACATATGCCTCAAAATTCATTTGGGCCATTACTACTCATAGTGTTGATGTTCTTCAACCTCGAGACATCTAATTATAAGCTTTTGCCAGATCTCCAGTAACCACCAAAAATAAAAGCTTAAAACTATGTCATGTCAAAGCCATATTTTACAAAACAAGACAATTAAACTTGAACATGCAAGAATATGTTGGAATATAAGAAGTAATCCTGCAATAACATTTAACACAGTTCTAATCTTACCCAATCAAGCATCACTCCCTTCTGATTTGCAGCCCTTCCAAAATCCACTGCTTTCTGACCAGTGATCAACTCAAGCAGCAGAATCCCAAAGCCGAAAACATCGGTCTTCTCTGAAGATTGCCCAGTAGACAAATATTCAGGAGCAATGTGACCGACTGTACCACGCACTGCCGTCGTAACGTGTGACTCCCTATGATCCAAGAGCTTCGCCAGCCCAAAGTCGCCGACAATGGCTTCAAAATCTTCATCAAGAAGAATGTTGGCAGCTTTTACATCTCGGTGGATTATTTTTGGGTCGCATTGCTCATGCAAGTAAAGCAATCCTCTTGCAGTTCCCAGTGCTATTCTCTTTCTCCTTAACCAATCCAAAGCTGGCCTCCCATGAATATGTTCTGGAATAAAGAAAATGCCAACTATGATAGGTATGCAGGAAATTACATATAATAAGCTAAAGAAAATGTATAATTAAATTGTCTACACTTGATTCTGATATACAATGATCATACAATTTATCTGATATACAATGATCATACAATTTATCTGATAACCAACTGACCTAAAAGCTTAAGCCTGAAGGCTATGGACCACGATAATTTTATGCTTTTACATAGCCCCTCACGTGCAAGCTCATTTTGCTTTGCACAATGGATTCAATCATCATAGGTTCTTTCTAACTATTTTTAATCTTGTGAGGGGGACACCAGGGATTGAACTCAACAGTAGTGGCTCTGAATTCTGATACTATATTAAACCCTTAATCTTGAAGTTTCATATTAAAATCAAAATATCAACTATATACAGTGGAAACCAAACATCATATCCAAAAGGAACAAGCTAGCAAACACAGCCCAACATAAATAGACATGAGTAAAACCTATTCTGATATGATATTCTAATATGATATAACCTTCTGTTGTTATGCAAAGAGTACTTCTTTCAATGTTTAAGGCGTTTCTAAGGCAATCCAAGTCCCATATCAAATAGTCTCCTCGATACAGTAGAAAACTGCAAACAATATCCCTAGGGAAATAGATAATTAGCAAAGCCCAACACAAAAAAGCATGAATATAACTTATTCTGATATGATACAATAATATAATTTTAGGAGGACCAACGGATAAGATCAGTTCCTTAGAAGATCGAAAGCATTCTCATAAAGCATCTTGTTAGCCCCTTTATTTCACCATGCTTGCCAAACACCAAATCAAGTTAAACAAAGATGCTGTTTAGATCATGCAGAACTTGTCCCACATTGCCTCATAATTCTTTCGCTTGGTGCATTTGTTTAGCCAGATTAAAGATGAACTCATATGAACATGTTTTTGTACTAAAAGTCATGCATGTTGTGAAATAATTTAGTTATTATCTTGGGATGTATGTCAGAAGTGACATATAATTTTTATTTTTATTTTTTGCCTATGTGAGAATGTGAAATAAAGTTAATTTTTATTTAAAATATGTTTACAATGTGAAATATAATTAAATTTTAATCTTAGAATTTGTGTAAGATGTGTTTGTTGGGTTAGAGTTAACAAATCTAACCTTGCAAATGAACACTCAATGATTGATTTACCCACACCGAATCCTAATAGACTTGAACATGAATTATGAACAATAAATTTTGAATTATGAAGCTATACACAAGGCCAAGATAGTTTTCTCAAATTTGATCATCCCCTCCATTTGAAATGAGATGGTAACAATCATTCTGCCAAATGAACTCCTAGAGGAAAGCATTTATCTCTACAGAGGGCCTTTGCAGCACTCCCAACTAATTACACTGCAAATCCAATTTCCGCTTCGGGTTCACACTGCAGACAAAAATCTCGTAGTGCGTGACTCGCAAATACATTGTATTGACGTGTTCATGTTTACGTTTGGATAAATGGAATCTCAAATAGAAGCAAAAGAACTCATATCTAAAATGAAAGAGTACACTATCTGAGGTCATCCTTTCCTGAATTTGAACTTTAAGTGCATACGCACCTCTTAATTGAGAAGCGACGCTTCCATTGGGCATGAAAGGATAGACTAGCAATCTCTCATTCTCTGTTATACAGAATCCGTAAAGCCTAAGAAGATTTCTATGCACAGCCAAGCTGATCATTTCAACCTCAGTTTGAAATTGGACTTCCCCGCCAAGAGCCCTATGATCTTTAAGTCTTTTAACGGCCGCAAGTGTCCCATCACGCAAGCATCCTTTGTAAACAATGCCATATCCACCTTTTCCTAATATGTTTTTCGGATTGAAATGGTTAGTCGCTATACGGAGCTCCTTAAATGAATAGCGCTTCAAGTGACCCAAGAGCACTTCTGGATCATATTGCTCTGCAAAATAGATCAAGTAAATGAAAGAAATGAGCAAAACTTCAAATGGTAAACTAAGCATCATTAATTTTTTTACATGTTCAACTCATGCAGATTATCATAACTAACAAGTTTCATACATTAGATGCATAAGTAGTTTTAAATTATGGATGGGCTGCATGACACCAGGATCTCGCAACTATGAAGGCAAATTGGAAGGTAAAGACAATGAATCACTAGGTTCCATAATTTCACCTGCTTATTCATGCTCTGATAATATTGATACCAAGTGAATTAATTTCATAAAAGAAATGATTAAATATTACAAATATAGAAGAATATTTTGGATAACAAACTACTTAAAGGAAACCATTTTGATTAAGTGTAATTACAAAATCATTCAGCTTTCCTCAATCCATGCATGCTGTTATAGAAAAAATAGCATTGTTAAATCTTTGGAAACCATCTGACTTAAAAGCTTAAGCTTATAGGTTATGGCTCAGGAATAATTTTATATTCTAATACGCCCCCTTATGCCCAAGCTTATTTGGTTTGTTGCATGATTTCAGAATAATTTTATATTCTAACAAGCATTATAATGTGATGACAATTTGCTCACCAATAAACAACATTTATGTTGCAAATGGCCAAAATGCAATATATGGACCATATGCTAAGGATTGGTCTAATTCTTTTTGCACAAAATTTAAGCTACTTTTGATCTACCCTTTTAAGATGTTCTCTACTCGCTTTAATGATGCTGGTTCTTCTCAATGTTGTGCAATAAGTCAAAATTATATTATAGGCATTTCATAATAAACAATACCAGCTCAATTTCCATGTGACAGCATCTGTTACCAACGATAAGAAAGAAACTAACCATTTACATCAAAGAAAATTTGCTGATTACACCTACGGCGCCACCAAAGAAGTATCACAGCCACAAAAAGTACAACAATGACAGAGACAACACTTGCGGTAAACGAAATTATTAGTCGATGACTCCTCATGACTCCACCCTGTGATTGAGCTGAGAAAGTCAAGATAGCTATTTAGATGGTCAGGATATAAAACTGCTAGTGTCTAAATAAAAACCATTTAAAGAAATAAAATTATATATCATTTAACTTACGCTTTAGATCATCAGGTGGAAATGACATCGGATCCAAAGACACTGAAGAACAGTTGCTCAAAGTCTTTTTGCCACAAATTAAAGGATTTCCAACAATGCTGATAAACAGCCAAGAATAATGTTAACTCAAAGCACCACATTTGATGCCAAAATATTTCCTAATACAATATAAGTTGGAGACATATTACAGCATACTTGAACGTCCTAGCAGATAACTTCGGCAATGGACTGCTCAGATTGTTGAATGAAAGATCCCTACAGGATTATTTGTTAATAAATGATTCATCAGCATCATATCCTAAGGTTCATTGGCAAAACCTTCACAGAGAAGAAACGTATAAATGAGGGCACAACAACTATACATACAGCAAAGTGAGACCATTGATATTAGATAGTGAATCTGGGCAGGGTCCAGAGAGACTATTGTTGTTGAGTCGCCTGACTTGTTCAAAGTAGAAGAGATAAAACACTGGTTAGCTTTGGCTTGACAAATTAGCTATAACAAATCAATAAGAACATACACTCTAGATCATGAAGTTGAAGCTATATCTCATAACTAAAAGCAATTATGCATAGCATGGTGGGGGAATTGGAAGGATTCGAAAAGAGAATTAGGAGGGGAAATCTCACAGATAATTCAGGTTCTTCAGACCACCCAAGGAGGCAGGTATGCCGCCACTGAACTGATTATTAGACAGATCAAGTGTCTGAAGCTTTTCCAGCATTCCTATAGCAACAGGAATGGGCCCAGAAATCTCATTGTTCTGCAGCAACCTAAAGAGAAACCCAACAAAATGAAAATTATATCACTGCCTAAAGATCTGTATTCATACATTTCTTTATCAATTCCGAAATGTTGGGCTTTTTATCACAGAATACACTACAAGAAAAAATAAGGCTCAATCCCAAGCTAGTTAGGTTACGCTACATGAATTTCTCCTCTTCATCCACCTATGCGTAAGCAATGCTCTGGGTTGGCGCAAGTGATTAAAGGACATGTTTAATGATTGTATCTCAATCATTTTTTATTTTCTCCTTCTCTTTTCAATGTCGAGACTTAAGTCCCCTTACATAAATGCAACTGGCCTTTGAAGTTCAACTATGGATGTGGTCAGACCGTAATTATCCACCACTCATGTCATCCTCTAAAGGAGTCATGCCGCTATGATGTAATTGTTTTTAATATGGCACACGTACTCATCCATCTCAGTTATACTAATCTTATGGATAACGTATCAGTGCCTAACATGCCACATAGCATAAGCCCCGAATATAAATATTTCAACTTTGAACTAGGGAAAAGACTTTCAGCTTACACAGATTGAAGTTGTGTTAGATTTCCAATGCCAGGAGAGAGAGTACCAGACAAGCTTTGGCTGGGAAGGCCCCTACCAATGGAGAAACATAAATACATACTCATAAACATGTCAAACTTGCTTTCTATAATAAAGCTTTAGATGCATAGAAGAAACTCACAAAGCAGAGACGTATCCATCGGCAGAGCAGGTGACCATCCTCCAACTACAAGGATCCACGGAGTTTATGTCCCAATTCTCCAAAACATTATACGGGTCATTTAGTTCCATCTTTATAGCCACCAATGCAACAACTACATTGAGAAGAACGATGGCATTAGATACATAAATATGCTACATTAGAATGTGAAGGGGCTACTGGAACTTGATATCTAACCCAAAGGAATTATAGCAGAACATATTAGTCGAAGATGAAGACAATTAGCGAAGAGAAAACCACGAGAAAGAAAAGAATGACGAGACATTAAATATTTGGTGGAAGAAAGAAGAAAATGGCACACTCTGCCTCTACAAAAATCTTTGTACCTTTAATAAGACTAAGAAGGAAGAGGGAACATACAATGTGGAATAGAACCTAAAGGCCAAGCTCAAGATGTACTCACCTTCATAATTTATTCCAGAAGGAGAAAGGGTAGGAGATGACAAATCCAACCATGGCAATAGAAGCAGCAAGCTCAGCATCCAGCTGGAACAAAAAGCCGCGAAAATCCTACACCTCTCCATCTTCAATTTATCAAAACTCCCACCACTCACAAACCATTCCAGCAAAATAGCTCAAGAGTAATCCGGCAAATGCCGCATATTACGAAGGTAGAACAAGCCGCAACACGAATCTAGATGTTATAGTCCGGAAGAAAAGCCCCGGCCACCATCCAAGACACGAAAACAGAAATAAAAATTCAGCCCCTAAGCATGGATTGCGGAAAAGGGCCACCTTTCCGACATAAATCCATCCAGATTTCTTCGAGAACCAGAACCCATTCGCAAAATCAGACCTTTCTCCGAGTAAGAGCAAGAGATACCTGAGCTCCAAAGAAATTTACACTCTCCCGGTCAGTCAAAACCAAAAAAACCTCTCTTGCTCTTTCATTGGAGCTTAACCTCTCACCACCATTCCAGTGGAACGCAGTAAACAGCTTTCTTTAACCTGAACGAACAGAGTCGCCTTGCTCCCTCCTTTTTCTTCTCCGAAGAGTATATAATCTGAGAATGTAAAAACGATTCAAGTTTTGCTTCGCCACCAGAAAACCAGCAGCCCACGCCGATGCCAAACACGCAAAGAGCCAATGCAAACTGCCAAAGCCCACACGCATGCTGATGCTCTGCCTTTTGTTTTTTTGATAATAATATTTTCAGCGGGAACAAAGAAAGAATCAAAGAATAAAAACTAAGAACCACATATCGGCATTTCATTTCCTTCCTCGTTTTTATCCTTGCAGCTAGGTGGCTCCTCTGGTCTGATCATCTCCGGTATGCTTACTCCCCCAATCTGATTCGAGAGAAAATTATTTATGGGTCCCTCAAGTAGAGTGCTATTTCACATAGGTCTAAATGGACCACTTCAATTGAGTCCCTCAATTGGAAAATGACATTCCATTTGGCATTTGATATTCTAGCATGTTAGTTTATAGAGAAATTACTCTGGAGGTTTAATCTCACATAAAAATTTTTATATTACTTATAATTTAATACCATAATTTTAAGTTTCATTCAAAATTATCAATTTCGGTGATTTTCATTTAATTTCGGTCAAGATCAATCTAAAATTTGATTATTTTTTGAAATTTTTTAAAAAAAACTCTTTAAGTTTTCAACTGGAACTAGCAAAAATTTTCACATCAAAAAATAATCTTTAAAATCTTAATTTTTTTTGCCAAAAATCAAAGTTCATAGCAAATATTTATGTTAAAATATAAGTTTGCATTCCAATCAATTAGTTCACTTTGAAGGTATTTATTGAATACTTAAATTGCATTTGATGTGATTAATTATTACATGAATTTTTTGAGTTCTACAGCATATTACATGATTTATTTAATTAGACAAAAAAAAAGTATTTAGCTTATAATAATTTTGATCAGTTTATATATTCTTATAAAATTAATTAAACAACCTTTATTAGTTGATATGCCAGGTTAATAATTCAAGTAAAATTGATTTATATAAAATTAATGTAGAAAAATAACTAATGAATCCAATGATAATAACATTGAAAATTAAAAAACTAAAATATAATAATTTAAAGAGTAAATTACACTTGAGCTCCTAAGGTAGACCCCTTGTATTCATGCTGGTCCACAAAATTTTAAACTTCTTCTCTGCATTTTTTTACTTGTAAAATTTACTTATTTAGACGTTTCTGTTACTATGATCATCAAATAATCTCATTAATATGTAGGTCCAGCACCTCCGACCGTGATTACTCCATTATCGAAGCTAAGCTTATGACAACGCTCAAATTGACCCAATTTGATGATGTAAAACACAACAGAACTGCTTCATTTGTGAGCTCACCTTATATGATCTGATCAGACGATACGAAACACGTGCCAAGGCCTCACTAGCAGAAAGAGACTGTGGCAATGCAAAGAGAAGAAAATCTATGCAAAGGTCACAGAAGAATATCGGTGCGAATCAGAAGAGAGAACTGATGGAAGAGAAAGCCAAAGCCGTCGCCATGACTGAGAGGTAAAACATAAGTCAAAATGGAAAAAGTGAAAGAGATAAAGGTATAATAGTCATTTTACAAGCCCAAAAAAATAATTAACTTTTGTTTAGAAAAAAAATATATAATTTTAACAGCAGTTTTTGACAAAATATGTTAAGATAAATTTAATTGAAAGTGAGCCGAATAGAACCTAGTCGACCAGTGTTGTTAGGACTTAAGACCCAAAAAATATGTTTAAAATTTTATAAATTTGTACGAATATAGTGATCTATCTTAATTGCCTGAATGTAATTTATCTAAATTTAGATAGTGTAGACCAATATGTTCCAAGTTTAATACCTCAGGGTTACATGTGCAATTTATCCTTTTAACAAATTTGGGCCAATGGTGAGCTCACCTCCTCTGTGCGGCGAGAGCGAGAGAGAGAGAGAGAGAGAGAGAGAGAGAGAGAGAGAGAGAGAGAGAAGGGATGGTGTGGTTTTTGACAGGTCACATGGCCGCCTTTTGTCCCAGGCTTTGTTGGCTTTTCGGGCATCCTCTGCTCTGCTTTCTTGGGAGCAAGAGATTCCAGTCCTCAGCACTGATTGATGTGAACCCTTTTGCACGCAAGTCCCCACTATTTTCTCTTTTGCGCGATCTCCTACATTGGAGAAATTCTTTGAACTCAAATGAAATGAGTTTAATCATTGGGTACCATTAATTAATTGAATCAGCATAGAAATTAGTATTTTTGCCAAATCAGCTTGCATTAGTTATATCATATATATTTATTTTATATGGATTTTTGTGATTATGGCATGAATTTTTTGAATATTATTTTATTTAAAATTATATAGAATAATAAAATAAAAGATTAATTATTGAAAGCTCTTTATAATTGATGATTTCTAATTATATTTTAATTTATAATTTTAAAAAAGTTACTTAGATATTATTTTTAAAATTTTATATTAATTAAAATTTTTATAAATTATAATTATTATATAAAAAATTCAAATTGATAATTTTCATTAGTATTTAAGAAATATTTTGTTTAAAGATTTTAAAAATTTTAATTTTATGTTTGCCCCCCTTTCTTTTTTTCTCTCTCTCTCCTTTTTTTAGAGTAGGTGGCCAAAGTGCCCCCCCTCTCTTCTCTCTCTCCTCATGAGAATGCAAACTAGGGAGGGCATAGGAAAAGGTGCATCGCTTGCGTTCTTTTTCTCTCTTTTTCTTTCACTGGGAGAGAGCAACAATAAGGTGATGGCAAAAAGGCAACGATAAAGCGATAACAACGAGATAGCGAGGCTACGACGAGTGAAATAGTGAGGAAAGGAAATACGTTAATAGCATGTTTTTGAAAATTTTAAAAGGTGTTAAAAGGTAAAATTAGAAATCTATCGATGATAAATGAAAAAAAAAATTATTTATAATATTAGATAAACTATATGAATCTATTAATAAAATTTTAAAAATTGTAAACTAAAATATAATTAGAGATTAACTATTAGTACTTTTAAGTAATTAATATTAAAACAACTTAATATTTTAATATATTAAAATTAAATACAAAAATTATAAAAATAATAATTTTTAGTTATAACTAAACAATTTAAATTTTATTAAAATATATGTGATCAAATACATAAGTTGCAAGTCTCATC
The DNA here is from genome assembly GCA_019297695.1 of Apostasia ramifera. Taxonomy (NCBI): domain Eukaryota; kingdom Viridiplantae; phylum Streptophyta; class Magnoliopsida; order Asparagales; family Orchidaceae; genus Apostasia; species Apostasia ramifera. The sequence continues at coordinate 194,965 of JAEMOT010003395.1, read as the reverse complement.
AAAGATTATATAAAATCAAGTGAGGTGTAATACCATTTCTAACACATTATTTATAATAAATATACGGGATATTAATTCAAACTTAGGTTGATTTTAAGAATAATTACAGATGTATCTTCTAAAAAAATTTTAGGGGGCGTTTAGTTCAATGTTATCTAGAGAAAGCAATTGTTTGATTTAATGACATCTAAAAATAATCTTCTATTAGATTATATAATTATTAGTCAAAAGATGATATCTAGATTACATAACATAACAGTAAGATAATAACAAATCAAACGCTCTCTTAGGAAAATTACAGATGTCATTTTTAATATGGCATTATTTTTGTTTAAGTCTAAGGATGTGTTAATATTTATATTTTTTATCCTAAAAAATGAATATTTAGATCTGTTACCCACTAAATTTTACATCACCATGAAAAGATGCAACAATAGTTCATTTTTTATTTTGAGATGATTGATGTCATCTTTTAAAATAATACATATATATATATATATATGTATAAATATATGTCATTAAAATTTATGAAATGACATAAAATTCTTTTATTCATATATTAAATAGAAGGGATAGGCTAAAATTTAAAGCAAACAACTTTTCAGATAGCTTAAAAAAAATGAAAGGGTAAATTGCATCTTTGCTCTGTTTGGTAATAAAAAAAATATATAATTAAAATTTTTAATTATTTTTAAAAAATATGCATAATATAAAATAAGGTAAGTTTATTATATTAAAAATTATGTATAATGTGAAATAAAGTTGATTGATTTATTGAGAATTATGTTGGATGTGAAATAAAGTAATTGTTTAATATTGGAATTTATGTGAGATGGGATATAAAATAATTTTTTAATTTTTTTTAAAATAAATTTAAGATTTTAGTCATGGGTAATTTTAGCCATGATTTTTAACTCATTGTCAAACAGGGCCTAGCTCCTATAATCAGAAGCATGTCTCAAATTAATTTAAAATTTTTTGTTTGACTCCCTTAAGCTATAAAAATATTATAATTTGATTTCAATTAAAAAATAGTTGTTAAATTTGTATCATTATATTCTAAAATTATTTTTAATTATTACTTTTTTTTAATACTTTAAATATTATTTTGAAATATTAATATCCTTATATTTAAATTTTAAACTTTTAAAAACATGAAAGCAAGGAATAGGACAAATTAAAGTTTGATATTTCTAAATCTTAAATTTTAAATATTTAAAAAAAGTGAGAATGCATGATATAAATAATTGAAATTGATAAAAGAAAATAAATTTCATGTTTTACATGAGAAATAACCAACAAAAATAACATGATTATAATAGAGGAATAACAATAGTAATGTGTTTATAATTCGAGATAAAAATTAAATTTTTTAAAAATTGGTATTAATTTATAATATTTTTAAAATTTTAAGTTAAATGCAAAAGTTAAATGCAAAAGTTAATTATTTTAGTTATTTTTATAAATAAAAATAAATACATAAAATGAATTCTACAATATTTTTTAAATGAGATTACAGGATCGAAATTTCTTCTCAATTATATATAAAAAAAAAAGAAATTACTTCTCAACATTTGTATGTGATTTTAAAAATATAATTTTAAAAAAAAAAAAATATATCTCGACTACATAAATCGACACTCATAAATGAATTAGAATTTTTTTGTCAGCATAAATGTTGAATAAAATTTCAAATTAAACACGAACGACTAAAATAAAATGTATTTTTTTTCCAGGATGATGCAATCGTGGCCGTTCAAGTGGCCATCATCCTGCCCAACTTTTATAGCATGTGATTGCTCTTCCCGGTTCCCACCCTCTTGTTCTCTAGCGTTTTGCATTATTACACAGTTGCGTAATATTTAAGTTTTACTGACTATTTTTGTAATTTTCCATTTGAATGAATCCGCAGGGGGAGGGAAAAGAGGTTATGAAGAAAAAACAAAATTGCATCCAGATCCCTGTACTTTTGGACTGTTGCAAAGGTAGTTGACTGCAACTTGCATCACACTTTGCAGCAGCTCTGAACCCTAGTGAAGAAGGGGCAGGTTTAGGCTCCCATCCCCATAAAATACTTCTTTTTTAATAACCTGCCCTTTTTTAAAAATAAGAATAATTAATTACATATTACACTATTTAATTTTATTTATATTTTATTTATCTATTTTTAATTAATTACACTATGCACACTCAAAATATTATAAAATCTTATATACTCATATTTTAATTTATTTCTATTATAATGAGTAATCATAATTTTTCAATAACCTAACTATAATTAGATTACCAAAAATCTGAGCCATTCATCGTATTATTTTAAAGATATTTAAATATATTTTGAGTGAAAATCCTAAAACCTTAGGCGCTGTTTATTTAAAAATTTAAAATTAACCTGGTTTAATTTTAAACTGACATATCACATCACACATAAAATTTAATATTAAAAATTAACTTTATTTCACATCTTACATATATTATCAAAATAATAACTAATTTATATCACATCTCTCACATATCACATCATTCACAATTTTCAATAACAAATATCTCTATTCAATTTTAATTTTAACTTTGTTAAATTAAATCTTACAAACAAACAAACCCTAATATTTAGGTAGTGGCAAAGGAAGGAGATATCCGCGACGTGAATTGATTTTAGGACAAACAGCGTTTTAGTGTGATATTGAGAAAGAGAAAAAGATGTACCATTAAGAGTAAAAATATAATTTTAATAATTTATTAACAGAATATTTTTTTTCAAATAGATTTTGATTAAATTTTAACTCAAATATGTGTATGTAAGATTTTGTAATATTTTAAATGTGCATAGCATAATTAATTAAAAATAAATAAATAAAATATAAATAAAATTAAATAATATGACATATATATAATTATCCCTTAAATATATATATATATATATATATATATCATAAAATCTTAGTTATTTATATATTATTAAATACCAAAAATTTGAATTAATAAATAATACATCTAAATCACCTCAAATAATAATTTAACTAATATCAAATATAATAATAATAATTTAACTATCATTAATGTTATTGTCACATATATTGAGATACAAGATATTTAAAATAATAGATATTAACGTAAAATTTTGATAACAAATTACATGTGAAAAAAGTGCGATTAAAGGTAAATAAATAATAAGATAGAGGTTTTGTATGTGAGACAAAGTTACAGTATATATAATAAATGTTATAATTTTTATATAATTTTAATAATTAATATGTAATATTAGAGATTTTAATAGTTATTTGTTTGTAAGGTTAAATTTAATAAAATTAAAATTAAATTTGAATAAAAATATTTTATTATTAGAAGTTATGAATAATATGAAATAAAGTTAGTTATTATGTTAAGATATGTGAGTGATGTGATATACAACAACAACAACAATAACCAAGCCTTAATCCCACTAGGTGGGGTCGGCTACATGAATCCTTTGTTTCCATTGCGCTCTATCAGTTACCAAATTCTTATCTAAGTTTAAGTAACTAAGATCACTCCTTATAGTTTCTTGTCATGTCTTTTTTGGTCTCCCTCTTCCTCTTTGTACATGGGCAAAATCCAATAACTCAATTTTTCTAACTGGAGCTTCAATTGGCCTACGATTTAGATGTCCAAACCATCGAAGCCGACTTTCTCTAAGTTTATCCTCAATTGGTGCAACACCAACTTTCTTTTGGATATACTCATTTCTCATTCTATCCTTTCGTGTATATCCACACATCCATCTTAACATTCTCATTTCTGCAACATTTATTTTATTTGTATGTTTCTTCTTTGCAGGCCAGCATTCAGCACCATATATCATCGCTGGTCTTACTACAATTTTATAAAATTTACCCTTAATTTTGGATGGGATTTTTCTTTCGCATAACACACCAGAAGCATTTCTCCATTTTACCCAGCCTGCTTGAATCCTGCTAATAACGTCATTATCTATTTCGCCATCATTTTGTATAATTGATCAAAGGTATCTAAAGCGCTCACTCTTCTTGACAATTTGATCATCAATTGTCACATCTCTAATATAAGTATTTCTTTTTTGACTAAATGTGCACTCCATCTTAACCCATGTGAGGGATGTGATATAAAGTTAATTATTATTTTAGTAATATATGTAGGATGTGGAATAAAATTAATTTTTAATATTAAATTTTATATATGATGTGATATATTTAGTTGAAATTAAATCAGAATAATTTTTAACGGTCAAACAAAAAGGATCTTAGTATTAAATATATAAAAATTGGAGATACTTCATACGAAATAGTTCTCTTTTTGATTTTTTTGCATAATTATGGGATACATATATACATATTATATTTAATATATGTTTATATATATATAAGTATTATAATATAAAATGTATTTTAATTCGAATTGATTTTGAGCTGGATCGAGCAGAGTTTATCCTGGCTCAAAATCAGCTCGAAAATATTACCGAGCAGAACTTTTGGCTTATTAATCGGCTGATTTAGATCTACTCGATTTTAATTTAATTTAAAATCGATTCGATATTAACACTTAAGGCTAGGGCTGGCAATTTTATTCAAAAATCGAAAATCGCTCGAAACTCGCTCAATAAAAAACTCGACTCAAAATCGATTCGAGTCATTTCGAGTCTAGTTTCGAGCTATTCAGAGTACTCGAAATTATTTCGAGTCGATTCGAGTGTGGTTTGACTCGCTCGAAAAAAAATCGAGCTGACACGAAATAAAATTATTTATTAAATATTTTTATTATATTATGAAAGAGTGACACATTGAAAATTGAAAATGAAAATATTTCTTTGAGTTAAATTGTAACCATTTTAAATGTTTTTTTCTTATTATGTAATTTAAATTTATCCAAAAAATTGAAATCGATTCGAAATCGACTCGAACTTGAGTTAAATCGAGTCGAGCTGACTCGACTTGAAATGATTCGAGTTCGAGTCGATTTCAAGTTTTGTTGAAATCGAATTTTTTGAGTTCGAGTATACTGAAACTCGCTCGAACTGGACTCGATGCCACCCCTACTTAAGGCAGAGGCAACTAATAAGGACTAAGAATGTTTAATTTGTAAATAAAAGAAATGTAAATGTTATTTATGTAATTATCAAAAAAATTCCTCGCTCGAGGGACTCAAAAGGCAGAGGTATTTTTGTCGCTTTGGGAACCTACAAATATATTTTATTTATTTACTAAATAAATAGAATGACTATTTTTCGATAAAAAAAAAAAAATTAGCATGACAATTACTTCGGCATTAAACTAAAGTTTTTATGGGAATTCAGAAATAATTATTTACTGACCATGCTTTTTTTTGCAGTGGCTGGCAGAAATTAAGATACGATTAAAAACATAATTAACAAAAAACAAAATTGCATCGGGGTACTTGAGATTTGAACTACATTAAATAAAGATCCCATAATTTTCAAAACGTTGTTTTTCTAGTTCACACCATGTTGCATCTAGGTCCACTAATTAAACTCCATGAGCTACAAGGATGAAGAGTAAGTTACATCTAGGTCCTTGAGATGTGGATCCCTGGTGTAAAAGGTCTCATAATTCTCAAAATACACTTACATCGTCATAGAGAAAAATTACTCAATTTTTCATTGAGTCCAAATCACGAGGCTAAAATTTTAAAATTGCTTGTTTATATGCTGATTGGAAATTCAAATTAGCAGAAATGATGAGTAGGTATTGCGATTCTATTAATCGTGATTGTCCACTGTTAACACGAGATTCCAGCGCTACATCCTACGTCAACATCCACAATAACATGTTACCCCAAGATAGAAAAGAAAAAAAAAGAGTGAAGAATCGACTTATTAGAGCAAAAATTAATATGACAACTAAATTTTTAACACAAAACATTCGGCGAGACCTCTCACTCATCGTCATTTGGAAGAGGGAGGGGGAAGATGCTATTCTGATCGAGCTAAATTGCCACCCACTGAGAGTCAAGGTTGCACCTAAGAGTAATCCAAAGTACTTACAATTTTTTGTATTTTCTGAAAATTTCAATCAAGTACACTATTTTTAAACAGTTTTTCTTTTCAGATTCCTATATTTTTAAAAATCGTTCAATGTGGCTCGAGTTGTTAAATGAATCATGCGGCAAGTCTTCGAAAATTTGTAATTTGATTCAATTTTGTTTTCATATATAGTTATATACTACTTTATATACATATACATATACATATACATATATATATATATATATATATATAGTTTTGGATTTTATAGTATGTAAATTTTAAAATTTCTACTCTATATTCTTCTTTAGTTTTGGTAGACTTTAATCATTCTGAAATTTCGATCTTAAATGATTAAATGCAATTTTTTAAAAATTTAATTTAAATATGTAACATAATATATGCCGTTGAAATTATATTTTTGGCAATATCATCAAGCATATTATATTTTTAAATAATTTGCCATTAAGTTGATACCGTTTCTTTGATATCTTACATATGGCAGGCTTAACATGTCAAGATCACCATTCCTCTGCTTCCACTTGTAATATTAATCAACTGTAATTTTTTCCAAATTTATAATTTTTCGTGTAACAAAATTTCTCCTTATTATTCTCCGATATGCAGTCGCAATGCCCTAGTCACATTATAATCTTTATATACATATATATATATATATATATTGTGCAATATTCCGTGATCTCATTATAGAGATATTTCTCACTTTGACTTTAAAAAAACTGCGCGACTTGAGCATTTCTCAGTAGGTCACCCATCCCAGTGCTACTCCAACCCAAGCACACTTAACTATAGAATTTTTCATCACCAGCCTCACAGTTTTACCCCAAAAAATATCTTTGCCATTTGAGACCATGTTATCTATTTATATAGATCAGAATCTCCCTTCCTTTCCGATATAAGACGATTCATTCGACCTAGAAGCCTATCAGGAGCCACACTTTACCTCAGCAATTCCTTTCTCTTAGGATATCACCCGACGATCACTCCCCGCTATCTTCGGCCACAGGCATCACACACACACACATATATATATAACTCAAACATACGCAAGCCCGATAATTTAAGTTTTTTTTTGTTTGAGTAAGATGACATCAAAATTACCATGAACTTTTGATTAAAAAAATAATTTTATTTTATATACAATATTATTTTGATAAAATTTTTTATTTATTTTATATTTTAAATAAATTTAATATTAAAATAAATTTATTTTATAACTTACATGTATAATAATATATTTTCTTACCAACTAATCAAGGCAACCAAACGAGTTATGTGATTGCCTCAGAACAACATTTTCACAGGTGCTTTTAGAACTACACAATCTCATCATTCCATTAGTCCCATTAACCGGAGGCAATGCTTGCGCCCAAAGCTCGAAGAAATAACACATTCTTCTTCATACTAGTTTTTGTCTAATCTAAGGAACAGTATCTACTTGTGCAAATTCAGTAAATTCCATAGAGGACGTAATTTAGTATTTTATAATGTGCATAATATAATATATATATATATATATATATTATATGATTTATTAAATATAAATATATAAAATATAAATAAAATAATACTAAAATTTTATTTATTTAATTATTAAAAATTAATCTGATTTGATTTTAATCAAATATATCACATCACACATAAAATTTAATATTAAAAATTAACTTTATTTCATATCCTATACATATTACTAAGAGGGCGTTTGGTTCAATGTTATTTCAATATCAATGTTATTTAGATGTCATGTTATCTAAATATTTTTATTATTCATCAATGGATATTTGTTTGGTTCAATGTTATGATATTAGAAAATATCAATGCTATCCAAATAATTTTTATTTAGTTAAAAATTATTGACATTATAATGACAAATTGACGGTGTTATCTTGAGATGTCGCCCAATTTGGGGTGACATCTAGATGTCACTATATAATGGCATTTTTGTAATTAATTATAATATTATTTAAAAATATCATTAAATCAAACAATTATTTTTTAAAGATAACATAACATAACATTGAGATAACACTGAACCAAACACCCCCTAAAATAATAACTAACTTATACAATATCCCACACATATCTCAACATAATAACTAACTTTATTTCACATCATTCATAATTTTTAATAAAAAAATATCTTTATTTAAATTTAATTTTAATTTAATTAAATTTAATTTTACAAACAAACAGATCCTGATAGTTGTATATAAAATTATATAAAATGTGATGTTTTATTTAGTTAGGATAAGATAAAAGTTATATTATGATTATTATTATTATTAAAAACTATAGGTTCATTATTTTTTCTATGACTATGACCTTTTAATGCAATTAAACTTACATTCTAGCGGGAAGGATTGTGGATCATATCTGTCTTAATTAAGAATGAAAAATAATTATATCCTTGATAAAAAGTGACATGAACTTGATTACAACTTGCTTAGGATGTAAACTACTTTATGCAAATTTTTTACACAAAATAACATTGATTAAACAGTCATCAACAAAATAAAAGAAAAAGAAGCATAAAAAGAAGAGGAAAGGAAAGTAGGAGCTCATCGTATATTTACTTAAATGAAATTGTAATTCCAAGAAAAAATGAAGTGATAATTTAGAATAACAATTTTTTTATTTAATTGAATAGAATAGAACATAAAATAAAAAATAAATAGAAGAGAAAAGTACTAAAAAACTATGAAAATAACTTAATGAAATTTTATGTTATTATTATTGAATTTAATTCTACACAAACAACAATTAGATGAATGTAATTTATATAAATATATATATACACATAATATACATATATACATATATGTACGTGTATGTGCATATGTGTAAACAAAGGTAATTTTAAAATATTTTTTTTAGCTCATAAGAAATAATCAAAGAATAGCTATTCCACTAAAACAATTATAAGAACAACTGTTCCATAAGGAATAAGAATAGAATGGAATAAAAATTTCATCTAAATAAACACACCATCAAAGTTCAATTACTTTAAGCCAAGTGAGGGATTGGGATTATATTGGCATAAAGCCAATTAAACCACAAAGAAAGGGATTAGGTTAAGCGGATTAAGAAAAAATTGGTTTACATTATCAAATTATATATATACTTAAATGGCGGGATGGAGTACTTATCAAACGTTCAATTCTTCGATATTACATAGCAACCTAATTAATGAAGGTTCAGAATTTGGCAAAGACTCAAATTCTTCTAACAAAATGAAAAACATGTGTAATAGACTAAGATTTAAAGCATGAGTATGTAATCGTCATAAGCCACAAATAAATAGAATTTAACTAAAAAATGGAGCTTAGTCTTTAGGTTATGAGCTGCTATCAGAAGGAAACAGTTAGGTATTTTCTAATGTCTAAAGAGCGAAAGGCTATATATTACTTTCAAAGAATTATATATAATGGTGCAGACTGTAGTTTGCTAAAAGTGTAGAGAGGCATATACAGTTCCATATCGCTAAAATCATGCTTTTAAGAAAGAATGAGAAGAGAATGAAACTTTCATGGGAATCAGGAGTGAACCTTCAGAAATGAAGTGTGCACAGGGAATCAGGAAACTCGTGCTCCTGGCTTGGTGAATCTACCAAATTGGCAAGTTCAACATATTTTCTTCATCAAAGAAAGGAGAATACGCTCTTGAAACCAAGAAAGGATACTTCCATGGGAGCTCTCTGTGTTCCAGACCAACTGCATTGCTGGAGATCTTGATGGACCAAAGAAATATCAGATCCTACAGCTGAAGTACTGTTAAGACCTGCTGTAGTGAAGATTCCAACTAAATCATCACGTATCTCGCTTTTCTCAGGTTTAGCTATCAAACATGAGAGCTCAGAGCTTGCAGAAGAAGAGTTAGTGGGCAGCTCAATCCTTCTCCTTTTGCAACTCAACTCCATTTTCTCACTAGAGTTATTGTCAGGCTTCCTTTTGTCTGATTGATTGCCTTCAGTGCTCCCGACTATAGTTGTGCCTACGGATTTAATGGTGCTAGATTTTGCCTCCAATGAAACCCCATTAATGTCGAGATCGATTGTCACTGTTTTATCTTCAGATTGATTGTTAGCAGTTTTAACAAGCTCAGTGGAAGGTTCAGAATTTCTGATGCTAGCTGAGTTTGTAGAGGGCTGAATCCTGTTACTGTCATAATCAAACGGAAAATCAGGATCAAGCAGGTTAACAAAGTGCGATTGATTATAAGTAGCTTGGGAATTCTCAGTGAAGCTTTTGTTTCTTCCAAGGTTAGGCATGTCCTCAGAAGAACAATTGGCAGCATCCTCAAATACAGTAAAAGACTGAACCAAATCTGAGTCGACAAAAATCACGCCAACTTCTTGGTCCATTGATGAAATTAGCTTGGTTGGAATTAAAGGTTGGTGAGAGGAATCAGTGGCCTTCAGGGTCATGAGTTCTGGAAAACTTTTGGACTTCCTACGGATGTGATTGAATATAGAGTCATCTGTCTTGGGTTTGCTGTCCGGTTCCCCAGGTTCAAGCATAGCAGAATCTTTTTGCATAAAAGGTTCTTCCAGAATGTTAGGGATTGAGTAAACATATTGTTTAAAGATAATGAAGCCGCTACAGAAGAAAAGCTACCTTCAATAGTTTCAGCAGGTAGGAGATCGAAGCTGGGCCTGAGGCAATAGATAAATATCAACTTTAAAATAAGGTCAATGAAAAGTGAAACCGAAAGAACTGAGATTTTTATGTCAGGCATAGCATATTTTAGAACAAACAGAAGAAAACTCTAGTGACATAGGATAAACATACATTAAAGTTGATGTCAATTCATACTTGGCTGAATTCTTGTTTTCTTCACTTTTGGTCAATGGACTCCTTATCTTATCATCATCTATGATATAAATCTCCTTAGGAATGCTGTAATTGCGTGGTTGAAATTCATTTCTGCTTGATTGAATCATGACGGAATTTATTTCTCTGGAGATGACGTGCTTTTCATGCACATCCAGACCAACTTAATGATATCCGACATGACGGATAATATATCAGTCGTTATGGTTTATATAAAAAAAGCAGAAACATGTTCAGCTGTTTATGATCCTACCACAATATTCAAATATGAGGTCAGCCTTCACAGTCACTCTTCCGTGCTCAGGGCATGAAACGAGAATATTGGTGACATAAGGACTGCATACCAGTACCATAGTATGTCACAGCAAATATCAACAAAATCATACCTCTAACAACCAGAAAAATCACACAATAAAGCACAAATATCAGGGTAAAGCCGGCTCTATGACAAAAGTTTCATAAGCCCCAAAAAGGAATTTTGTAATTGTAATCAAAGGAGTACATACTTGATATTTAATGGATCGAAGAACAATAAAATATTAATAGGATTAACTACCGACTATGAATGTGATTATCATAACAACAAACATCAATAGTAGTCAAGCCTTTATGCCAAAGTATTTTGGGTTAGCTATATGGGTTTCTTTCCTCTATTCAGTTCTATTGAATTTAAATCAACACTCTGCAATTTGAACAGAAATTAATTACTTCAATTGATATATTGATCTACAATTAACTTCACAAAATAGCATATTTTTGAGCATGTAAGCATGAACATATTTGCCAAAAAAAAAAAAATCATTCATGGAGTTCATAAGGAATGGCAATTTAATATGACTAGACATGTACATTTCTTGGATAAATATTGTACATTCAGTAGACATCATGCAGAAGTTAAAGCCAAATTGAGGAGCACTGAACATCTCTGTAATATATGCTATTTAGGTATTTATTTATTTATTTTTAAACATGTGATTTTGAGTGACATGTTGGATTAATGTGAAATAATTTTAACTAGGCATGAAATCAAAGAATTTTGGGTCATTTTGCACCGCTAACGTTTTTTAGTATATTTTCGTTACTAGGAATGAAGAATCCGTCAAATTTAAGATTATCGTTTAATTTTTTATAGTTTATTACCATTCTAGCTTTACCTCTTTTTTCTTCAGCGTGATTTCTTACCAAAAAGGCTGGTGAAGAATGCAGACTAGTAGAGTTTTCTATTAATCCTATTTGTTTTTATTCTGAAATTTATTTTCTAAAGTCTTGTGTGTCTTCTATAAAATAGACTAGAGGTTTTACTCTTATAATTTTTTTATCGTTTAGGATATTTAATTGACAGAATCTAGGACTTCTGTTAAAATGTAGTAGTGAATTATCAGAGAATAATTCTTTTAGAGAGTTTAAATATCTGATTTTATAATTTTCAATTAATGATAAAGCTTTTGGTTTATAATTTATTCTAACAAGTTTTAGATGATTAAAAATTCTCGGTATTTTAATTGTCTTTTGTTGTATTGTGAACGTGTAATAAGTTTGATGTATGGTAATAGATAAATATTGGTTTAATACATCCATTCCTATAATCATATCACATGAGAAGTCTTTGCAAATATAAATATAAGGAAAGAATAATTCTACATAATCATCTTCTGCTTGTGTTTTTAATGTTATATTCTTAACATATTGTAAAGTATTCATGGTACTATTTATTCCTGTAAAAGACACCTTCTCTTCTAATTTTTTTGAAAATTCTTCTACCCAAAGTTATTCATTAATTATACTTCGAGTAGCACCTGTGTCAACTATAACATAAATATGAAAAGATTTATAACCGGAAAATTCTATCTTAATACATATTTTATTTAAATGTCGATTTATTTCATGAAGATTCATATTCAAGTTTTGTGATTGGAAATATTATTAAATCGAATAACTTATAATTTTTTCTAATTCTAATCATTGTATCTTGTTCATTGTTTCTTATAACTGCTTTTATTTCACCTTCATAATCTGATCTTATTATTTCTTCAATTATGGTCATATTGTTATTAAATACCCATCCATTTTTACCTTTTATAATTTCGTAATATCCTGTACATATTTTAGCATTTATTCTTGTCCTTATTATAGTGAAAGTATTAGGTTGTATAAAAATGACTTCGATAGAATAAAATTCATAACCTATTTCAACTTTAGTAGGATATTTTGCTTCTTTTTCTATTTTATGAAAGTATATATTTTATTATTATGATTATCTTTAGTTTTATCATTAGGTAAAATATTTATGGTATGTAGATTATACTCTTTAGATCTTTTAATATTTATTATTTGTCCTTTAATGTTTAACTGTATTATTTCATGATTTATTTGTAAAGGATAATATTTTTTTAATATATCTTATCCTATTAACATATCAAAGGTACTTTTTTCATCACTATAAATAGTTTTAAATTCTAGATTGTGTAATTCATTATATATATCTATAATCATTATACTGTCTATATTTGCTTTGTATATAAGTTTGTGGATTTGCTTATCAAAGATATAATATTTTTTTATTTCTACTTTTGATATATTATTTTCAATTAATTCAGATTTTATTTGTGATAATGAAGCTCCTGTATCAATTAATGCTTTTAGTGTTATAGTTTTATCTTTAAAACTAACTAATACTTGTATTATACTTAAGTCTAGCTTAGAATTGTCAGTTTTTAGACTAGTACTAGGTGAATCAATATATTCTTGATTTAAATCTTTTATTTGTATTTTTCGTGATGAGATATTTAAGGAATCAGTTTTATTTAATGGTCTAGTATATCCTATAGTAAGTTTTCTTTCATTTATTTGTAATTATTTTATTAGAGGCTTTACTAATATATGATATTTTTTAATTTCTTCTAAGTTTATATTCCATTCTGTAGGAAGTTGTATGTCTTTATTTGTTAGTTGTCTAGGATATATAATTTTATGTAAATCATCTAATCTAATATCCGAAGGTATAGATCGGATTTCTACATTATTAGTTTCAGAGAAATGTGCTAATAATCTCCAGGTGAAGGTTAAAGGTTTACTTCCTTTTAACATAGAAATATTTTCTAATTTATAGAATATCATTAAACTTTAGTCTAAATTTTCATCTTTTAAGCTTATAGAGAATTAGGGAATATTTTAAAATTTATTACTTGGTATAAGAGATTAGATTGTATGATGCCCATAAGGGATTGTTCTGTTGTTATTAGTCTATTATCTGAAATTATTAATGTTATAGGTGAATCAAGTCCTGCTCTAAAGTTGGCTTTTATTGTGATTTGTATACATCTTAAGTGTAAATATTTTAATTTATAACTATTTTTAACTTTTTTTAATATATCTTTAATTTTTTCTTTGGTGATAATTTGTAATCTAGTTATTGCTGTTGGTTCTTCAGAACTATCGGAATTACCTTTAAAATATTCTATAAAATGCATTACCTTTTTTATTAATTGTAGACTAAATTTTTCTTTGTATATATCTTTACCTTTGGTATTATTTTTAAGGTTAATAATTTTTTGATATAAATTATATCAAATATAAATTATTTATTATGTTCATTTTTTGTTGTATAAACTATTCTTTCTATATTTTCTCTATCACTATCTTCTTCTTTTAACATTAATACATAGTTTGTATTTTCTTCATTTTTTTCTTTATAATCATAATCGTTTTCAGATTCTGAAGTTGTTGGAAAATCTGAGTTAGAATTGTCAGACTCACTTTCTGTTTCTATTGTTAAGTTATCTATATCTTCAATAGAGGATACTTCATAATCAATATCTGATAAACTAGATAAATCTTTTCCTGGTAAAATCTCATAATAATCTTCTATCATTCTTAGTTGTTGTTCTTCTAAAATTTTTATTTCTTTCTTACAATTATTGGCATAATGTCCTCCTTCTCCGCATTTAAAGCATTTACATTGTTTCTTTTTAAAGTTTTGTTTTCTTTTAAGATATTTCTTATGTTTATAGATTTGTTTCGATTTGTATCTTATATTAAATTTTCGATTAGTCCAATAATTTTTATATTTTGGTTTCCAATATTTTCTACGTTGATAATTTTTGTATTTAGGTTTATGTTTGTGCCTACTTTGCCTAATGCGAGGAGGAAGTATACCGAATTTATAAGTTGGGAGAATATTCATATAACATTTAGTATGTTTTGCTTTATTTTTGTGTTTATAGAAAGATTTGAGTAATTTTTGTTCTTTACAGAATTCCATGAACAAATTCATGGCACATTTGACTCTTAATGCTAAAGTGTCAAATTTTAAATATTGGATATCTTCAGTTAAAGCCTTTTCAATAAATTTAGTATATTTTTTTTACATTTTTCATCCCAAGGGATAGGTAATTTATTAAAATAAATTTATGCCCAATGATTATATTGAGAAACTGGTAATTTCCAGATGTATTCCATATATTTTTGTGAAAATTCTTCTATGAAACATGTATTTCCTATCTGCATTCTTGATAGGATTGTCTCTATTCGTTCTATGTCTTCGTTATTATCTAAAAATCCACCAGCAAAGAATTTTAACAAAAATTTTCCTAATAGAATTATAGCATTATCTTTATTTTTTTCTTCTTTTATTTTTTGGAATTGAGGAAAGTTTTCTAAAGATTTTAAGACCATTGAAGCAGAACCTTCAAATTTTGAAGTTATCATTTCTAATAATTGTTGAGTTGTCATATAAGCATATATATTTTTTAATCCTCTTACTAATTGTATCCATTATGAGATATATTGTTTTTATTCTAAAATAAAAATTTTATCTATATTAGATATGTACAGGTCATTTTTAGAGTGTTTGGCTTTAAAATAATTTTTGTCATTAGTATAGATATCATCGTATGGGTCTTCTTCTTTAGGCTGATAGTGTTGATTTCCGTATTTATTAAAATGTTGATGCGGTGTATTATGGTGTGGAGCATCATGAGATCGTTTTCTTCTAGAGGGTTCCATATGTATGTATGTATGTATGTATGTATGCATGTATGTATGTGGTGTGAGCTATGCCCACTCTTTATCTAAATTAGTATGAATGTTGTACCTGTGTTAAACTTCACTTAAAGATTTCATTTGTAAGCTAAATTTAACACATCATATTCTCTGATCTATACATGTCATGATCTATAAAGGTGACAACAATAACAATAACAATAACAATAACAAAGCCTTAAAATCTCAAACTACATTTGGGTCAGCTACATGGATTTTCCTTCTCCATTTAGTTGTATTTAAACCAATGCTCTAAGCGAAGGGAGTTAAAAAAGATCATGAGTAATGACCATACCCAAATTCATTTTTGGTTTTCCCCTCATTTGCGGTTTTCACGAAAAGTGTGGGAAATAACTAGAGGTGGAGTTTTGTCAGCTTTAATAATAGCTCATTCATTCAAACTAAGACAAAGTAAAGGAATGGACAGATTAATAAAGCCACATTAGAATTCAGGACCAGTATATTTTCATGACAAAACCCTTAAACATGATTAAAACATCATAAAACATATAATGCTTCATATGCAATAAGCTATGAATACCGCCCACTTTTCCAACATATCAATGCATAGCCTGGTTTTGACATAACTAAAATGAAACCAACAATTCAAGTACTTGTGAGTTCAATAAGGATGTTGTCATAAGCAGGACGTCAGAGAGGACTATCAGTGAAGACTCAAGGTACCATACCTGGGAAACTCTTCAGATCTGTTGTCAAAGATCAGTCAAATAAAAAATGAGTAAAAAACATAGCACAACAGTATGCCTTAATTAACATGAGTAGTAATGTATAGAAAATAACTATAATACCGTATTTTCTCATGAAACAAGATAGCATTGTCCTCTAGTGAGCCTACCACCTGTAGCAGCAGTTGAAATCTTTTATTCTTCTAATGAGAAATATTATGTGGAAACAGTGAGCTTGTTCTAACAAGTCCAGAATAGATACCAAATCAGCATAATGATGCTTGCTAGATGCAATGGGTTTGGATAGACGAGTCAATTTTATTAGCAAATTTGATTTGCCTTGTCTCTTGCATTCCTTTTCCTCTATTTGCATCTCAATATTTGGAGGAAGTGATAGCAAAGATTCTTTAATATGGTTTCCAAATGGATACTTACGACCAGTAATTAATTCAATTTTTCTGGGATCAGCTTCCAACAATCTGCTAAATGAATCAATGCCAGCCGAATGCAGAGCCTACAAGCGAAACTAAGGCTATTATATGGCATCCTATGTTGAACGTAGTCAAGAAACAGATAATAACAAAAGAGAAAAGAAATGAACTTTTGCAGTGACCATCCCAATGCCGGGCAATTGTTTCAGCAAGTAGGGGCTATCATCCCAGAGTCTCTGGTGCAGACATTTGGCAAGAAGAGCTGAACTCAAAGCTCCCTTATAACTCTTTCTGAAGATGAAAGACTCTTTCATACATTTCGCAATCCGACTGCCATTTGTGCAAGTTGAGTTCATGTCCTGTGTAAATGTAAATGTTTACCCCTTATTTAAGTAATAATTGGTGCAAGCAATAATCTGACTCAAACTATAAGATGACAAGACCTGGCTGAGGGACAAATCATGAATAGAAGGATCTCCAGTCAAACAATCATTAACCAGCACAAATATCTTCTCTTCTCTTGTCTGGATTCGCTTCTTCTTCTTCCCATTTTGACCATTGACATGGAAGCGCAGTCGACCTTCTTTATCGAAGTTAATGTCATTCAGAAGTTTCTTTTCATTCCTCCGCAGTTGGATCCCTTTGTTATTCATATAATCAAAAATCAAGCATAAAGAAGCAGTTGCACCAATAAATAATAAATAAACATACAAGCAATCTCCTCTGAGCGACAAATAACATGAAGTACATCTTCTACACTGCAACTACCAGGAGCTTCCATGATACTCTTCATCGTAGAAAATTTCAAGTAGTACTTTGTCATTAGTCTTCCAGGTTCTGCACAAACAGAACACCTCCGGAAAAAGGAACAAACAAAAAGCACATAATAAATAACAGCAATAATAAAAAAACATGAATACCTAATGGCTTCACAAGGAAGCCATCATCATCTGTCCAAATCATTCCATGTTCAGCTAGATCATTGATATTTTGAACACATATTTCTGGTAAAATAACATTTAAAAGTTCGAATGACCATATTCAGCATGTTACCAGCATAAACATAGTGACCTATAGGAAACTACCTCGCATATACTTCTCCAAATGCTCACGAGGAATTCCTTTCTTTATTCCATAGTTCTCAGGATTCTGTACATGTTGGAACTTCTCAAAACATACAAGAATACATAAGTACATTAAAACTATAAGATCATGAATACATGCCTTCTTTATTCGCACATATAAGTAGGAGCATTTCAACCACTCAATTGCCAAGCTAACATCAGAAATCGTCAGCTGAACAATTTCAGCATTAAGATGTTCCACCGCACAAGAAAGCAACCTAGCGAATGTCAATGACATTACAGCAAAAGACGTCCAGCAGAAGAATGATTTATCATCAGAAAGGACAAATGCTGAAATTGTTATTGAACATACTGAGATATATTTTTTAGTAACAGGGTGATGAACATACTGAGATTCAACCATCTCACATCCGCTTAACAGATTTTCATACAAATGTACCTGAAAAAAGATGGGAAAGTTATTGTATAAAATATGCCAGAGATAAATTATCAAATTTATTTTGCTCAGGTAGTAGACTGTACAAATAAACATACTGTTGCTCGTCTTGTCATTATTATGACTGTTCCGATATCATTAAAAGGTGGACGACCAGCCCTCCCGCACATCTGTAATTCCTCAAGAAAAAGTTGTATTTATCCACAGAGGCAAACAAATTCTGTGAGGTGGAAGTCCAAAGACATAAAAGGGATGCTGTTCAAGTAGTATTAATTAGTCACAGACTATTTATCAATGATCTACAATCCCTACTCATGAAATTTTTATTTTGCAAAACTCAAATTTTAATATTAATACTCTATGAAACCTGTAATACATCAATATTATGCATAAAATGATAAACTAAGAACAATAATCATAGAATAATCATATCCAGCCCCTAATTTTAGCAATTTAGAGTTATATCAAAAGATTTTAGAAGACTCATTGAATAGCAACGTGATGCTGTGTGCATAAGGAATAAGTACAATAACAGAAAACTACCACAGCCAATGTGATGCTGTGTGTATAAAGAAAATAGAAAGTACAATAACAGACAACTGTAGGTAGAGGTTGTATCTTACTTCAACTATTTGTAATCAGTGAGAATCCTTTCATGAATAGAGAAATCTATTTTCCCTCAGCTATATCCATGTTTGCTTCTTGAAAAAAAATGCTCAAAAATGTCTCTCATCAATATATGTAGGTTTTATGCCATTGCCTTTGCAATTAAAGCACATGAAGACTAAAGAAGAAAAAGCAAAAAGTGAAAACACTGCAATGGTTACCATCTTGAATGGAATTACTAGTTTCCATCATCCCAAACTAATCCACATTAATGAAAATGCTTGACTAAAGCTTGGATCAGATGCATGTTATACTTGTTTAAACATTTTCATTGGGTTGTTGAGTTCAATTGACACAATCTTCTGCATAAAGAATCAAAATGAATATATTAAACTTTAGTTTCCATTGACAAATTATCACTTATCATAACTTAGCCCAACACTGCCAAGGTATTGTCCGCTTTGCCCTTAACTAAATTGAGTCTCTCAATTTTGTCCCTCAAAAGGTGCCTCACAAGCTTGCATAGAACCTTACATATATAGTCCAGAACTTTGTCCTCCCTTACTAAAGTGAGACAAATGACTCATGGCATCCTACAAGCTGCTAGGAGCATCATATTGTCTGAGCCCTAGGCTTGGCAATCAATCCTCGCCCTCATCAAACCAGGTTACATAAATTCTAGAAAACATGATACAAAATAAGATTGAAGTAAAGGGATGACGCACCTGCATTATCATAGACCTATCATATTCGAGGTAAAGGCCCTTTTCCTTGTTGCTATAAAATACAGTAAAAAAGAAAAGACTGTTGTTGATTTGGATTTGCAGCGACAACGAATACAAAATAAACTATATCCCTAAATACAAGATTAACATACAAATACTGTGTTGACTTTATCACCACTGTGTGAGCAGGTAAGTTGATTCCATGTGCTAGGGTATTCGTGGTGCACAAAACTTGAAGATCCCCCTTCAGAAAAAGACCCTCAACAAGGTTCCGATCTTTTAGACAAAGTCCACCATTGTGATATCCAACTGGGAGATAAAAGAAAGCCTAAGCTGGAGGCACAAGAATCTGTGGGAAAAATGACATACCTAGATACAACAAGCTAGTAACAAAATAACAAAAGCAACCAGGATGTATGAAAATATAAAGAAAATTACAAGAGTCGATTGAAGTTGCAGAGTTAATACCACCATAAACAATGCAAGACTGCATTTGTTTGTCACTACAAGAAACACAGGCTTCCTTCAGTTTTTCTTGCTGGTCTTTTGATTTTAAGAATGGATTTGCATGCCCAAGGCTTGATGCTATTTGAGAAAGGTGTTGCGCTGCTTCTTGCGCTCCTTTTCGTGTTGAACAAAAAATAAGAGCAGATTTTCCCCTTGAATGTTGCATAAGGATATCTGTCGTTCATTTTAAGCCTAAGCTGACTATGACAATCACATAAAAGACTAACATTAATAATGTGATTATCATCTAGATAAGCTTACCAAAGACATAGTTTTGAAGGCGCTGCATATGGAGCAACAGAAAAATTAGTAAGAGAACCGTAGATCTAAATATAAAGATTATGGTAAATTACACTAAGGCAACAAGTGCCTGCTTTTCACACATACAATAATTTACACTGAATGTAGTATACATTTACGTAGAGTAAAGCTGAAATTAGAGAGGCTTTAAAGAAGATGAAGTGTAGAAAATCAGTAAGATTGGATTGCATTCTAATAGATATTTTGGAAAGATTATGGTTATATTGTTTCCCCGAATGTAATATACATTTACATAAAATAAAATTAAAGTCAGAAAGACTTTAAAAAAATAAAGTGTTTTAAAGTAGTAAGACCAAATGACATTTCAGGTAGGCCCTATTTCAAAAAAATTTATTTTATGTAGATCCCTACATTTTCTAATTTATTTCAATGTGATCATTTAAACAGTTACCATCCATAATGTTGGTCGGGATTTTTAACCAATGTGCTTGATTATTTGTTTTGATGATGACAACCACTTTCGTTCATTCAGTGATGGTAACATTAATAATGCAATAAGAACAACAACAATAAAACCTTCATTCCAAAGTTGCTAGTTAGCTACATGAATTTCTCTTAATCCACCAGCTATTAAAGTAACTTTAATAAATGTAGTAACATGGATACCTTTTCAAAGAGAAAGTCATTCTTAGCCGGAGCATAACCTGCAAGCAATCAGAGGAAATTTTCACTCAGGAAGTCAAGCATGCATGGCTGAATTGTTTCAGCTTACTCAGATGCTCAAGCATATTAACCTTTATAATAGAGCAAATATTTCAGTGACATAAAGATGAAAAATAATTACCAGTAAAATGCAAAAGAGGACTGCTGGTTTATTACATTCATTTTCTCAGACAAATTCTATATGCAAAGTCAACAAAGTGAGATCCGACCTTTCTATTAAGACAATAAAACTTGGCACATCCATGTGGTCTCACGTTTGTGCATGCATGTATTAACTAAATTGACACATCCTGACAAAAACTTGCTTTCAAGATGATAATAAAATGGTAGCATGAGCATTTTTATAAACATGATGATGTATATTCCACTGAAGTTTCTTCAGTAAAAACTACAAAGAAAACTGCAGCGAAATGTTAAAGGCGCCAATACAACTGTAGGAAGACTGCTGTCAACGAAAGGATGGATTTAGGAGCTTGGGCAAAGAAGGAACACTTTGAGCTCCTAATGTAAATCAAATCAATTCAAATAGTTTGTTAAGTTTCTTTTTTTCTATATGAAATTTTCAACTTTGATATGGAAGTTGTGTATCTTTACTTCCCAATGTTTGCCTTAAATTGGCACTATTTCCTAACAAGGGGATTACTTTTGCTGATCTAAATATACATACAAAAAATAAGGGCTTACACACTTTAAAAAAATAATGGTTTGCCTCAAAATAATACAGCACACAGGCACATATATACTCAGAATGAGGTTATGATGCTAATAATATGGACAAAGAACCATATTCCACAGTTTGCATAAAATTCTTAAGAGTTAAAAAATTCCCCTGTAATCTTGAACAAAGAACAAGAATCGTACGAGGTTCATGGTGCATCTCCTATTGCTTTGTTTCAGTTCTTTCGGTGGTGCCATCTAAACATTGATCTACAAAGGAATAGGTATTAAACTTTTGTTTTGAAAAGATTGGCACTTAACTTACCCATACTCATTTTCTCATATTTCTTTTCATTATGCAGGCTTTCAATATCACATGACCTTTTGGCATTCTAAACTCTTCTAATTGTGTTTCAACATATAGGTGAAACGTGGACCATGGTTTTCATAATAATACATGGTCACAAGATTTATTTGGTTCCTGAAGAGACCATATTTCTGGACATCGTAAGAACCTTACCTTCTTCCTCAAAATATCATACTTGGCTAGTAAACAATACAAAAAAAGATACATAAATGTGTCTTCTGAGTATAATATAATACAGAAGAGAGATACCATAAACTTTTGTCATCAATTTCACTGGTCTCATCTCTTCTCCAAATCTGTAGTTTATTTGTTGGAAAATTATATTACAAAATTCAACTCAACAAACGTTTCTCATCAACTTACTGGACAGTACCTTTTGATGCCTTGAGATGGAACCAAAAGCCAATCCGCTAGGAAAAAATAATATGCAATGATTTATTATTCCAACGATAAATACTTGAGGAAAAAGTATAAAAATTTGGCAAAGTTTACCAAGATCCTCTATGTTAGGAATGGTAGCAGAAACTGCAACAAAACGAACACTAGCTAGAGGACTAGATGCCATCTGTTTGCTCCGAGAAAGCATCTTTATTCTGCTAACAACTGCTTCCAAAGCAGCCCCACGTGGATCACTAAGCAAGTGTACTTCATCTATTAGTACAAGGGCAATATCACTAAAGAAGCTCAATCCGCCAGCTCTTACTCCATGACGGGTCACTGCATCAAATTTCTTCAAGGAAATATAAAGTCAAAGCAATATTGCTGAAATTAAGTAAAATAAACCAAACCGTATATATGAAAATACATCAGAAAAGCTATATTTCCTTTCTCACCTCGGGAGTTGTTAGAATGATATCAGCTTCATTTATGCTTTTCGTGTTATAAATTTCATTGTCACTTGTCAGCTCCAGGCAAGTGACTCCGCAAGATGCAAGCTTCATGTTCCAGTCACGAAGCTTTTGCTGTACCAAGGCCTTCGATGGAGCAATGTATACCTTAATTGCATGAGACGCAAAGGACAAAAAAAACAAAATAAGCCAATTAGTAATTATTAAGTTGTTACTGTTCCAACAGACAATAATGAGCGCTCTTGTTAAAAACTTAAAATAGTGCTACTATTTCACAAAAGTAATAAGCTATGCCTTTATCTATTTACCTATTACTATTATAAAAGTACGAGTTTAGGATCTCAACCATCCATTCTCCTATTTACTTCTCCATTCCATAGATCACAGCCATCCACTTCTTAGCCTTGCATTAGGTCAAAAAAAAATATAATTTGATACTCCAAATTTTCTTAAATTTCACCTCCTAATTCTTATACAAAAATTATAATTTTATTCTCAATTTTTCTTCAATCTTAGTCTTAGATCATAATATATTATAATTTTGTCCCGTAATTTCTAGATGAGCTACGTGTAAGTTGAGAGTATATAAAAAACAAGCGAGCGAATAAGTTTGGATGAAAAAATTATAATATAATTCCTCTATTTCGATTCTTTCAATTCGGTTCTTGATTTTTTTTAGTTTTTGTCTTACGTTTACAAAAATTATTATTTAATCCTCTAATTTCTATTAGCCCAAGTCTTGGGTCCTAATTTGCAATAACGATAGAACAAAAATGATAATTTGACCTCCTAGTTTTTCTTAGTTTTTGTCCTTGGTCCAAAAAATTGAAATTGTGCCTCTAGTTACAATAAAAATTACTATTTGATTATTTGATCTTTCTTAATCTTAATTTAGGTCCTAAAAATTACAATTTAGCTCGTAATCTTTATTAGATTTTGTCTTAGGTTCTAATTTCTTATAACAAAAATTATAATTTGGTCTTATAATTTCTCTTAATCTTGATCTTAGGTCTGATAAGATAACAATTTAGTACTTTGTTTCTCTTAAACTTCATTTTAGATCCTAATTCTTTATAATAAAAACAATTATAATTTGATTCCCTAATTTTTTTAAGTCTTAGTCTTACGGCCTAACTACTTACCATGAGAATTATAATTTAATTCTCTAATTTTTCTTAGTTTATGTCGTAGGTCCTAAGAAATTATAATTTAATCCCAAATTTCTCTTAGTATTGATCTTATGTATAAAATGTTTAAAACAAAATTCACAATTTTGTTCCACGATTTTCTTGACTTTTAGTCTTAGATCCCAAGAAATAATAGTTTAATCTCCTAATTTCTCTTACTCCTTATCTTAGATCTGAATTCCTTACAACTGAAACTATAATTTCGTCCCTTGATTTATATTAAGTCTTAGATCCTAACAAATTATAATTTAGTACTCTTATTTCTCTTATTAATGATCTTTGAATCTAATTTCTTATTATTTAAAATTCTTTATATGTAATTCAAATTCTATAATTTCCCTTTTAATTTATTTTCAAATAATAGGTGAAATCGGACTTGAATCAAATGACGAATTTGAATTGAATTTTTCAATTCAGCTCCAATTTTGGTAAAGGAACTTGATTCAGTTCTAGCTCCAAAAATTATGGTTCCAAACATTGTTCGAATCAAGGCCATTTTTTGTATAGAACAAATCTGAATCAAACATAATTGCAACCCTACTAATATAACACCCGTAATGCACGTGCAAAAGATTAGTATACAGAAACAATCAATGAAATAACATGTTTTAAGTCAATGACTGTTTAACAATTTTAATGGGCTCACTGAGGAATCTAATGGAAGTAAATTGATCATACTCTTCCAGGGTAGCTCATGTTTGAAAAGAAAAACTAGAATCTAATAAAAGAAGGGTGTTAGTCCTTCGCATATTACTTAAGCCAGTGAAAATGCCTTTGATTTATGAATTTTAAGGAAAAGAACTCAACAAAAGGAATTGAGGTCATACAGTTTTAAGAACTCCTTTCATAAGGCAGAACTTTCCACTTTCTGAGAGAAACCTTGAATAGAGTCTAAGAATGCAAAGTTCAAAGAGTATTGTTTTGCCGCTTCCAGTTGGTGCAGATATTACCATATTTAAGTCAGAAAGGAAACACATAGAGAAACATTCACTCTGTAATGAATTAAAATACCTGCATGTGAATTAAACAACCAATTTGTCAGCATTCTTAATACAATAATCACTATCATACTTGATCAAAGAAATTATAATACTCGTCCAACAAGATTGCAGAATATGCCAGCTACTTGACCTTTTCATTTGGCAGAGCCCTAATCCTCGTCAATGGATCAATCAATGAATGCATTAAAACAATAGATAGCTTAGACAAATTTTACAGGGACCTGATATTTTGCCATTGACTATCAAGCTCAAATACCCTTGCAACAAGAAGAACAAGTCTATAGTCCTACCATAAGTAATCTGAGATAGTGATAAAATCATCATCAAAGAATGTATCCAACAAATGACGAGTAATTAAATCACCATTATTTCTGAAGTGAGAAGACTTCATTACTGTTAAAGCATGCTACCTGAAACCAAACATGGACCTGAATGGAGCAGGCAACTCTGCTACGGATCTCAGAGCATAAGAATCTATGGACGACTTCATTGCACTGAATTCCTGCATGTAATAAGCTATAGTGCTTCAACAAATGTACTATGTAACGAAACCACCAAGAATTTACTTGAAAGTAACAATTTACTCAAACAACAGGGATAAAATCCTAGGTTTATTTGAAAGGAGCAATGTTGCTATGCCAAACTAAGCATTGGATGAATTCAACCTACTTAAGCAGAATATCTGTTCTTGATGTACTGTAAAAGGCGCACAAAGATCAGTAAGGTTGAATCAAATATGCGGGTCTAACCTCCACAAATCTCACAGTAGGTGTCTATATCAGAGATAGAGGCAAATCACTCTGGAATGGAGACAAATCCCATCTCTTTGATATGTTTAGTCTTCCAAATCGATTTGAGTACTTCATGTGCAAACACATTGGTGGTTAGCAATCAGAATCCGGCAAGGGACCTAGCTGCCTAGCCTTGATATGATTCAGATCTCCGATCCACATATTGAAAGAACTCATCGGAGCATTTCTCACAAAAGATGCGATGAGCAAACAGGAGCAAAAGTAGGTGAAATCAATAAAGATGACCGCGCCAGAGGGAGATGAGAGAGAGAGATGCACTGGCTCTCTACTGA
Source organism: Apostasia ramifera (assembly GCA_019297695.1). Classification (NCBI taxonomy): domain Eukaryota; kingdom Viridiplantae; phylum Streptophyta; class Magnoliopsida; order Asparagales; family Orchidaceae; genus Apostasia; species Apostasia ramifera. The sequence continues at coordinate 168,476 of JAEMOT010003395.1, read as the reverse complement.
AAAGTGGAGCGTAGAGCCGAGCGTTCCAGCGGCTCTGACTAAGAAGTGACAGTAAAACGTACAATGCGGCGACTGAATCATTGAATATTTTCACTTGCGCCAAAGGCCATTTTATAGGCCGCTGGGTCGGTGAAAATTCTTAAAATTTTATTTAATAATTTAATAGAAAATTAAAGATATTTTTATTTTTAAGTTTGAAATTCAAATCCTTGAGCCACATATTGAAAGAAACCTGTTTTGAATGATAAGAATATAAATATTAATATATTCAAACAAATTATTAGTGATTTTATGTGAAAACAACTTTTAATTTTAGGTACCTAAATAAATTTAGGCCCTAAGAGTTAGTTGTAATAGTACAATCCACATAAGACATGCCGTTAGAATTCCTTGCATATGACCTACATTTTGATGAAAGCATAATCCCCTAATCATACAAGTATAAACAATATGTTTTTGCTTATTGCAAAAACTACTACATACAATATGAGGCATGGCATATATGTAAGCACAAGATAATAAATGATTGCTACTTCTAGCATGTGAGAAATTTCTATATTATTTGTATTTTCAATTTCATGTAAGTTAAATTTAGTTTTCAAATTTTCATTTTTTTTAGTAACTTTGCTAACATGCATGATAAAGATCACTATTTTTCTTGGTAAAATCATTAATGCTAGTTTTCAAATCACCACAAAGAGTCTCACAAGTAAGATGAGTTTTCTTTAAAGAAAAATACTTATCTTTCAACTTGTCATATTCTTCAATAAGCTCAATTAAAGATGTTAATTCATTATAAAGAAGAGGAGAGTCATTTACCGAATTTGTAGCATCATCCTCTTCATTTTCCTTAGCCATGAGACACAAATTGGCCACTTTATTCTTTTCATCACTACGTGAGCATTCATCTGAATCACTCCAAGTAGCAACTAAAGCTTTCTTCTTGTTGATCTTCTTGGATTTGAGAAGGGATATTTGGCTTGATGTGGTCGGGCTTGTAACATTTATAACAATTCAACCCACCTTTGTTCTTACGCTTTCTTAACCTGGCTTTTTTATGGCTTTCTTTGAGAGCGTCGGAAAAATTGTTTCTTCTTTTTCACAAGAACTGAAGAAGAATGACTCTGTTCTTGATGTAATGTAAAATGCGCACAAAGATCAGTAATGTTGGATCAAATATGCGGGTCTAACCTCCACAGATCTCACAGCAGGTGTCTATATCAGAGATAGAGACAAATCACTCTGGAATGGAGACAAATCACATCTCTTTGATATGTTTAGTCTTCCAAAGTGATTTGAGTACTTCATGTGCAAACACATTGGTGGTTAGCAACCAGAAACCAGAAATCCGGCAAGGGAACTAGCTACCTAGCCTTGATATGATTCAAATCTCCAATCCACATGTTGAAAGAACTCATCGGAGTATTTCTCACAAAAGATGCGATGAGAAAATAGGAGCAAAAGTAGGTAAAATCAATAAAGATGACCGCGCCAGATGGAGATGAGAGAGAGACGCACTAGCTCTCTACTAAAAAGTGGAGCGTAGAGCCGAGCGTTCCAGCGGCTCGGATTGAGAAGTGATAGTAAAACGTGCTATGCGGCGACCGAATCATTAAATATTTTCACTTGCGCCAAAGGCCATTTTATAGGTAGCTGGGTCGATGAAAATTCTTAAAATTTTATTTAATAATTTAATAAAAAATTAAAGATATTTTTATTTTTAAGTTTGAAATTCAAATCTTTGAACCACATATTGAAAGAAACCTGTTTTGAATGATAAGAATATAAATATTAATATGTTCAAACAAATTATTAGTGATTTTATGTGAAAACAACTGTTGACGTGAGAATGTGTATAGATTTTCGTGCACTCAATCAAGCCTGCCCAAAAGATCAATATCCTCTACCGCGCATCGATGTTATAGTGGATCGCACTGCTGGATTCCATGTGATGAACTTTCTAGATACTTTTTCTGGATATTATCAGATAAAAATGGCTGAAGATGATGAAGAGAAGATAGCTTTTATTACTGATTTTGGAGCCTTCTATTACGGTGTTATGCCCTTTGGTTTGAAAAATGTTAGCACAACTTATCAGCGTATGATTGATGTTGTATTCAAAAATCAAAGGGAAATAAATCTTGAAGCCTACTTAGATGATATCCTAGTCAAAAAGTATAAGCATGGAAGATCATTTAGCTAACCTCAAGGAGACATTTGACACTCTCCGTAGGTATAAGCTTAAACTTAACCCTTCTAAATGTACTTTCGGTACTATTTTAGGAAAGTTCTTGGAGTATCTAATATCGGCCAAAGGTATTGAAGCTAATTCTGACAAAATCTCAACAATACTTAATGTCATGTCCAAAATCATTAAAGGAGATTTACAGATTGGCAGGACGAGTCACTAGCCTGGGAAGATTCATGTCTAAGACTGGCGATCGATGTTTGTCATTCTTTCGATGTTTGCGTGATGGCAAGAAAGCACAATAAAGGCTGGCCGGAAGCTTTTTATCTACCGTCAACCCAAGCCGAAATCCAGCCCGATCCATTTATTTTATTTGGGTCAGATTTCAAATTAATCGTAATCTAACCTCAATAATTGTCTGACTTGAAGCCTAGATAAAACGTTTTCTGATCTATGATTTTTTAATTATCCAGATTGCATGGAATGAATATGAGATATCCTATTACCTGGACCCTTCCTATTTAAACTAACAACTAATTGTATATTGATTGTAGCTAATTCGACCTTTTTATTTTTGCCAAAAAGATCACTCATTCAGTTTTTTTTATGCATAAACTAACAAAGGATAAAGCAGCAGAATTCTAGTACTTCAAAAACTCACCTCAAAAAACCTGCTCCATACGAAAAACTTGATAATTTGAAATTTTAGTTTATAAATTATTTATTTATTTATATAATGATTGAAAGAGTGCAAGAATTAAAAAATAGTTATTTGAAAAAGTACTATGTGAGATTTTCGAGTCAATCCGAAATCCAATCTGAAAATCCCATCTGGAGCTGGTCATGGAGACAAATCTGGGTCAACCTTGATCCGATCTAGCTTTTGATTCAACCTGAATGTTATTCTGGTTGTATTTGAATCAGAGTCAAACCGATCCATATCCGACCTGTTGCCAGGCCTATCAACCCATTTGACAAATTTATTTTATATTAATAGTCAGAAAATACGACTTCATCACCGCGTCAAGCAGTAGTTAACAGAATGTACTGATCAAATATCCCATCTGGCATGAACATGACCAGAAGGCATTAACTATGATCAACCTGACAAGTCTTTACTGGCTTGTTCTCCAATTATGATATATGTTTTGAGAAGGTAAAGGGGGTAAAAACTCAATAATTCACTTGACATAAAAGTAGACAACTTTTTCTCTTAGCCTCCTTGCCTGGAATCAAAAGCTACACTGAGTTTATTGAACCATTCATTAGTAGGCCTGGTTACTGGACCGGTTCCGGTCCGGTCCTAACCGGTTTCGGATCCGGTCCTAACCAGTTAGGTTAGCTTGGATCCGATCCGAGTCTGGTCCGAATCCATATATTTGGGTCGGGTCAATCGGGTAAATTAATTTAAAAATATATTTTTTCATATGTTTTATAAAAAAAATTATATATTTTGCAATATTTCTAATAAAATTAACATAAAAAATTCTAAGAAATGTTATTAATATTAACGAAAATATTTACAAAAAATAATTATAATTCGTACAAATATTTCACATTACAAAAAAAAAATATTCGTCGTAATTACAAAGAATTCTTCTCGAGTATTCCTTCTCTTCTTCCGAACTGTTATCCTTAAATTCGTCCACGAAATTATACTTTTGATTTCGTGACTCAGCAGCAAACCAATCCTGTAGACAGGTAAGCATGCAAAGGGTTGCAGGAGACAAACTACTTTTGTAATCTTCTACTATTCTTCCTGTGGTGGAAAAGTTTGGGCTGCTAGAATATCTCGTACGAAAGCAGATAGAATGAGATATTGCTTTGATGAGCTTTTCCACTACTCCAATAAGCTTATATCATCATCAAATTTCTCCCCGAAATATAAATAAAACTGCAACTCGTTCAAATTGGTAGGTGCTTGATTCTGTGTTGTGGATTGCTCTCCAACAATTGTTTTTGCTTTGTCTGTAGCAACAAATCTTTTTGCCACCGTCGACCTAAGAATATTGAAAATACCAGACTTTTTCTGTGTTCCTGTTTGTATCTCCACACGTTGCACGTTCATGTTCGCAACCTGCTCACTGTAATAAAGAGAAAAGAACTCTTGGAGAGTTAAAAATATAAAGTAAAAAAATAAGCGAAGTCAGATAATAACAACCTGAAAAGCTTTCAGTAGACTCCTTAAAAATAGACAATAATTCGAAAAAAAATTTTAAAAAAATTTAATTATAAGAATATAATTGAAGGTCATGATTAAGTGTATATGAATTATAAAAAGCAGCTAGCAAATCTTCGTACGGTAAAAGTGATTTGAGTAAATGATAAAGTGAATTTCATCTAGTTTCTACAAGTAATGAAAAATTTACACAATTTTTTCTGGCAATTACACAAACACGTTTCCATTCACGCCTAACGTTTGAATTTAAACGAATCCATTTTGCAACATGTTTAAATTTATCGATGATTAAATGTTCAGAATTAAAAGCACTAGAAACACATAAATTAATGATATGACATGCACATCTAACATGAAAAAGAGAATCATAAAGCGGAAGCCTTAAAATTATTGTAAAAAATTAACTGCAGAATTATTATTTGAGGCATTATCCAAAGTAATAGAAAAAATTTATGTTCTATACCATAAATTTTACAAACACTACGAATGTAAGAAAAAATGATTAAACCTGTATGAGTCTCATCTAATATATCAAAGATAATATTTGTTTCTGTATTTCCCACTGTCAATTGATTCAATGACAAGTAACAATTAAGTAACTCGCGCCACTAATACTAGTCCAAATATCGGATGTTAAACTAACTCTATAACTAATATTACTGACGTGTTGAATAAGAGATTTTTTATATTTTTCGTACATTGACATATAATTTTTTTTAAGTGTATACCTAAAAATACGGATATATTGAAGTTGTAAATATTGAATAATATATTCTAAAAATTCCTCTTTTTCACATATTGTAAATAGTTGTTCGGTTCGTACTACAAATCGAACTAAACTCGATGTGCTTTATCATTTCTAAAAGCCCACGGCATAGATCCACTATATGAATTGAGTTGTGTTTGGGTTGGCTCTATAGTAGTAGGTTGGCAAGATTTTTCATCAAACTTATGAAATCTAACTAGGTGCTTCTTAAATATACCAGTCCCACTACCGGTACCACCCTGTTTGTATGAATATTAATTTTTATAAATTTTACAAATAGCGACATATTCAGATCTCTCCAAATTGCTATTAAGTTTAATTTGTAAATTAAAAAACTCTCATGCCTTACTGCGTTTCGTCCGAGACTTGTTAGAGATACTTTAAGATTAAATTGACGGGCCAGTGTCGGTGCCAACATCTCCACTTGCCTCAGAATCATGTTCCGCAAATAGATCGAGATCAGATTCTGAAGTTTCGTCAAAGTTCTCACCGAGTGCAGGAAGACGATCGAGTTCTGGAACATACTTCGGATCAACCCTTGGCGACTTGAGGAAGAAACGCGAGAGAATCGACGTTGGGAAGCCATTAAAACGTGTTTGCAGATTTTTTGACAACAGAAGAACAGAAAAAATTGATGAAAATTGTAAGAATTATCATCACAAAAATTCTACTATTTATAAAAAGTTCAATACATGTTAAAACGTCTAAAATGACCTTAAAATTGTCATTTTAGAATTTAAAATGGTCATTTGACCGTTTACAAATTGCAACGGTCAAATGACCGTTCAATTTAAAAAAAATATATTTATTTTTTTAAAAAAATTATATCTGCAGCTGGCCCCCCAATTATTTTTTTTTAAAAAAAAATTAGAACCGGACCGGTTCCGGTGAACCGGTCCGATTCCGGTGAACCGGTCCGATTCCGGTGAACCGGTCCGATTCCGGTGAACCGGTCCGATTCCGGTGAACCGGTCCGATTCCGAACCGGATAACCGGTTCTGCACCAGTCCGGACCGGTTCTGAGGCCTGGAACCGGTCCGGTTCAACCGGTTGTGGACCGAAGTGGTTCTTACTGGACCGGTTTCGGACCGGTTCCGGGTCGAGCCGGTCGAGTAAGCAGCCCTATTCATTAGCTATTTAGCTTTGAGCTGCTAGGGCCTAAAATCTCATTCAAGTAACAGACTACACTTCAATAGATCTAATTTACGTTAGAAAAACAGAAAAAATACAATAAATAACGCGAACTGATCAAGTACCATGCAACCGACAAAACAACCGCATCTCAAAAATAGGTAAACAAAGCAGGCGATAGTATACCATGTAATCAGTGGTAATAAAAGGATCATTTACTGCAACGAGCTCCACATCGTCGCTCAAGAGCGCAACCCTGGCCACCAGCCGCCCGATCCTTCCAAAACCTGATCACAAAATCATCGAGTCCATAGCATCAGAGAGGAATGCCTTCAACCAAGATCAAATAGTTACAAATGGGAAAACAGCTAAAAAAACCTACCATTGATGCCGATCTTAATCTTTTTCCCGGAAGTAGCTACAAAAAACATTAAAACTATTCAGAATCCGCAGGCCTAAGAAATCATGCTCAAAAGGATCGGATCGAGAAGAACTGAGGACAAACATGTGGTTCACAGATCTCTTACCCACGGAGGTCGCAGAAGCACGGAGATTACGAGAACAGAGAGAAACGGAGAAAGGGAGAGAGCGAAAAAGTGTTGCGGGTGGCAGAGTCGAAGGGTTCGACGTTATATATAGGAAAGCGAGCTGGAGCTCCGTTGCCATCCAGGGCTCTGCTTTCAAATTATGGACCCTCTCTAGAAGTAGAAGTTATTGGGTTCGGACGGTGCGTCGTCCGGAACCCAATTAGATGACATTATGTGTATCATACAGTTGAATTCGGACACACATGACATTCTCTGATTGAGAGTCTGAATAGTGCGTCTGCACCCAATAATTTTTTCTCTAGAAGAAGGCTAGAAAAGTCTAATTTTAAAAGCAATTTCATTTTATCAATATCAAAAAATTTATATTTTTCATTTGTGATTATTTGACCAATTTATTAATTAATTATTTAAACTTTATAATAAACCTCAATATGATCTATAAAATTAATTTTAACAATTTAAAAGTAGCTAAAAAAAATCAAACATATATTTATAATATTATGTTGAACGTATATAAATTTATTTAAGTACCTAAAATCAAAATTTAAGATGCTTCAGTGTAAGTATGTCTATACATAGGGATCAATAGAGGCATGTAATACTTAGATAATGGGCATTCACGCCATATGACTGGAGATAAATTTAAATTCACCTCGCTAAGCTAAGAAATAAAGTTTTTACAATTTTTGGTGACAACACCAAAAAATATATAATCAAAATTACTAATGTCGGTAAAGATTTTATTACCATCATTGATAACATTTTTTTAGATGATAAACTTATATATAACTTTCTTAGTATTTCACAATTATGTGATAATAATTATGAAGTTTTTTTTAATGCCTCTCAATGCTTCTGTTCTTGATGTAATATAAAAGGAACACAAAAATCAGTAAGATCGGAACAAATATGCGGGTCTAACCTCCACAAATCTCACAGTAGGTGTCTATATCAGAGATAAAGACAAATCATTCTGGAATGGAGACAAATCCCATATCTTTGATATATTTAGTCTTCCAAATCGATTTGAGTACTTCATGTGCAAACACATTGGTGGTTAGCAACTAAAAACCAGAAATCCGGCAAGGGACCTAGGTGCCTACCCTTGATATGATTCAGATCTCCGATCCACATATTAAAAGAACTCATCGGAGCATTTCTCATAACACATGCGATGAGAAGACGAGAGTAAAAGTAGGTGAAATCAATAAAGATGATCGTGCCAGAGGGAGATGAGAGAGAGACGCACTGGCTCTCTACTGAAAAGTGGAACGTAGAGCCGAGCATTCCAGCAGCTCGGACTGAGAAGTGACAATAAAAAGTGCTATGCAGCGGCCGAATCATTGAATATTTTCCCTTGCGCCAAAGGCCATTTTATAAGCCGCTGGGTCGGTGAAAATTCTTAAAATTTTATTTAATAATTTAATAGAAAATTAAAGATATTTTATTTTTAAGTTTGAAATTCAAATCTTTGAGCCACATATTGAATGGAATCTGTTTTAAATGATAAGAATATAAATATTAATTTGTTCAAAAAAATTATTAGTGATTTTATGTGAAAACAACTATTGATGTGAGAAAATGGAGTGTTTGCATATGAAGTACTCAAATCCTATCTCTTTGATATGTTTAGTGTTCCCAATCGATTTGAGTACTTCATGTGCAAACACACTAGTGGTTAGCAACCAGAAACCAGAAATCCGACAAGGAACCTAGCTGCCTAGCCTTTATATGCTCCGATCCACATATTGAAAGAACTCATCGGAGCATTTCTCACAGAAGATGCGATGAGAAGACTGGAGTAAACATCGGTGAAATCAATAAAGATGATCACGCCAGAGGGAGATGAGAGAGAGAGACGCACTGGTTCTCTACTGAAAAGTGGAGCGTAGAGCCCAGCATTCCAGCTGCTCGGACTGAGAAGTGACAGTAAAACGTGCTATGTGGCAGCCTAATCATTGAATCTTTCACTTGCACCAAGGCCATTTTATAGGTGTCGCTAGGTTCGGTGAAAATTCTTAAAATTTTATTTAATAATTTAATAGAAAATTAAAGATATTTTTAAGTTAGAAATTCAAATCTTTGAGCCACATATTGAAAGAAACTTGTTTTGAATGAAAAAAAATTAAATATTAATATACAACAACAATAACAATCAAGCTTTAGTCCCACTAAGTGGGGAATATAAATATTAATATGTTCAAACAAATTATTAGTGATTTTATGTGAAAACAACATACAAATTTTTGTATATAATAAATTATTTGAGATAATTATTTGTATAACATTCAAAATTTTAAATATTATTTGTATTTTAGCATGTACTTAACAATAACGTGATGCTCAAAATATTTTCATTATCATCATCAAAGTTTTCTTTGTTTTTCTTTGGTGTTCTTACTATAGTTTTGATAGTTTTAAGATCTTCTTTTATATCAATAAAATTATTATGATTTTATTGTGAAATATTATCATATATGTCATTAAGCATTTCTATTATTGTTTGAAAATTATTTGCTATATTTGTTCCACTTAATACATTTAGATACTTAGTTTTTATATCTATAGCATTTGAAGGAATATTTGCTGATTTTTTAATGATTTCAGACATAGTTAAAGCAAGGTGATTGTTTTGATTGTATTTTGATTATGGTGAAGACTTAGTTATCTCTATGAACTAATCGTCGAAAGAACTTGATAGTTTGATACCTAAGATCATGTAACATGAATATATAATTTATATTATATTTTGAATTAGTAGAAGAGTCTGAGTCTGACTCAAATATATCTATTTCATTTTCAGATACACTATTGATATTTAAATTATTAATATCTTGTATAGAAAAAATTTCATAGTCAATTTCTGATAAAGTTTCTAAGTTATGTCCAAAAATAATATCATAATATTCTGTTACCATTTGAATTTGTATTTCTTCGATGATTTTAATATCTTTTTTACAATTATTTGCATAATGGCAGCTTTACAACTAACTAATATAATAAATTAGGATTAATAGAAAATTCACGTGGACCTCATTCTTCTCCAGCTTTCATGGTAAGAAATCATGCTGAAGAAAAAAGAGAAAAAACTTGAATGATTATTAACTATAAAAAACTTAATGATAATCTAAAATTTGACGGATTTTATATTCCGAGTACTGAAAATATATTAAAAAATATTAGTGAAGTAAAATGGTTTAGTAAATTTGATGCTAAATCAGGATTTTGCAAATTAAAATACAAGACACTATTTCAAAATAATTAACTGCATTTTCAACTCCATTTGATAATATTTCTATTCAGTCCACTTAAGTAAAGACCTCTATGTAATTTTTTCCTACAATAATTGGTGGCATCCAGAAAAGCAAAGCAAAGATAATAAAGTTGTGGACGATATCAAAAGCATCTTAATAATTAAAGGAAAGACTGCAGAATTGAAGGCAGAATACATAATTGAAGGAAGGCTAAAGCTACATCAAAACCTCTATATAAACGGATAACCCCGTCTTGTGGAAGGCATCCATAAGTTCTCTTCCGCTTGTAACTCTCATCCTTCTATAATAGATACTGGGGCAACACCAAACAGGGATTTGAGGACCATAGATGTAGAGCCCGTAAATTTAGAAGTTATCATTTCTAATAATTGTTGAGTAGACATGTAGGCATAAATATTTTTTAATCCTCTGACTAATTGTATCCATTGTGATATATACTGCTTACGTTCTAATATCGGAATTTTATCTATATTGAAAATATATAGATCCTTTTGATGATATATATACTAATGAAAAAAAAAATTTTTAAAATAAACTTCATCCAAAAAATGATCCATATATTTTCAATATAGATAAAATTTCGATATTAGAACGTAAGCAGTATATATCGACTTTGAAAACTTTGAAGAATATTATAACCTATTTTTAATACATAAACAAATCTTAGAAGAAAACATTCAAGATTATATGACTAATCCAACTTCAGAAAAACTTATAAATATACAAAATATATATAAAAATAAAGAGGAACTATTTCATCTATATAATTATACACCTGAATATTAAATTTATTCAGATAATAATAGTGAAATTGAAAATAATCAAATAATCAAAAAAATTTATATGAAAGTAGGAGAACCCAATGGACAAAAACGACCACATGGAGAACCACATCATAACTCACTATATCAACATTTTAATGAATATGCTGATCAACATTATCAACCAAAAGAAGAAGATTCTTTTGATGATATATATACTAATGAAAAAGATTTTTTTCAAAATAAACCTCATCCAAAAAATGATCCATATATTTTCAATATAGATAAAATTTCTATATTAGAACATAAGCAGTATATATCACAATAGATACAATTAGTTAGAGAATTAAAAAATATTTATGCCTACATCTCTACTCAACAATTATTAGAAATGATAACTTCTAAATTTACGGGCTCTGCATCTATGGTCCTCAAATCCCTTGAAAACTTTTCCCAATTTCAGAAAATCAAAAAAGAATAAAATAAGGATGAAGCTATTATTCTTCTAGGCAAATTCTTATTAAAATTTTTTGCCGGTAGATCGTTAGATAATACTGAAGATATAGAAAGAATAAAAATAATTTTATCACGAATGCAAATAGGAAATATATGTTTTATTGAAGAATTCTCACAAAAATATATAGAATATATTTGAAAATTACCAGTTTCCCAATATGATCATTGACACAATTTTTTTTTAATAAATTACCAACTCCTTGGGATGAAAAATATAAACGAGAATATACTACATTTGTAAATAAAGTCTTAACAAAAGATATTACATATTTAAAATTTGATACTTTAGCCCTACGAGTTAAATGTCCAATGAATCTATTTATCGAATATTGTCGTAAACAAAAATTACGAAAATCTTTTTCTAAGGATAAATATAAGGCCAAACATAAACAATATTGTATTAATGTCTTACAAACCTATAAATTTGGTATTCTACCATCCCGCAGCAAGTGTGGTGGACCTAAGCACAAAAAATGTTATTTTAAAAACAAATGTCATATATTTAAACCCAAAAACAAACCTTTCTATAAACGTTTCAACTTACAATATAAACCACATCAGCTTAAAAATCGTAATAAATATTTTAAAAGAAAAATAAACTTTTCTAAAAAAACTTGCAAATGTTTCAAGTGTGGTGAAGCAGGCTATTATGCAAATAATTGTAAAAAAAATATTAAAATTATCGAAAAAACACAAATTCAAATGGTAATAGAATATTATGATATTATTTCTAGACATGACTTAAAAACTTTATCAGAAATTGACTATGAAATTTCTTCTATAGAAGATATTTGATAATTTAAATATCAATAGTAAATCTGAAAATGAAATAGATATATTTGAGTCAAACTCAGACTCTTCTATTAATTCAAATAATATAAATTATATATTCATGTTACATGAAGAACCTGATGATGAAGAAAATATAAATAAATAAATAAATACATCAGCTGATAATCATAATGAACAATTTATTTTCGATAATAATCAATATCAGAAAATAATTAAATTTAAAAATAATACTAAAGGAAAAGATATATATAAAAAAAATTTAGTCTACAATTAACAAAAAGATTAGTACATTTTATAAAATATTTTGAAGGTACAACTGATAGTTCTGAAGAACCAACAACAATAATCAAATTACAAATACTAATAAAAAATAAGATTAAAAAAATATTAAATAAAGTAAAGAATGCAAATCGAATTAAATAACTACATTTGGGTAGTATCCAAATTACTATAAAAGCTAATTTTAGAACAGAATTAGATTCTCATATAACATTAATAATTTCAGATAATAGATTGATAACAACAGAATAATCCTTAATGAGAATAATACAATCAAACTTATTATATCAGATACTAAATTTCAAAATATTTCCCAATTTTTCTATTAGTTTAAAAGATAAAAAAATTAGATCAAAGCTTAATGATATTCCATAAGCTAGAAAATATACCTATGTTAAAAGGGAGTAAACCCTTAACATTTACATGACGATTGTTAGGATATTTTTTTGAAATAAATAACGTAGAAATAAAATCAATACCTTCTGATATTAGACTAGATGACCTGCATAACCAATATTCAGAAATAATATATCCAAAACAACTAACTAATAAAGATATACAAATACCATCAGAATGGAACTTGAATATAGAAAAAATAAAAAAATATCAATCAATAGAAAAACCACCTATTAAGCAATTATACATTAATGAAGAAAGATTATCTATTGGATATAATAGATAACTAGACAAAAAACTAGATAATATGAATATATCAAAAAGATTACAAATAAAAGATCTAAATCAAGAAGATCTTGATTATACATCCAGCACCAATAATACTCTTAGCCATAATAGCACCAATTTAGACTTAAGTATAATATAAGTTTTAATTATTTTAAAGAAAAACTATTACATTAAAAGCCTTAATAGACACTAGAGCTTCTTTATAACATATAAAATCTGAATTAATTGAAAACAATATATAAAAAGCAGATAAAAAGCGATACTATACCTTTGATAAAACAATACATGAACTGAAATACAAAGCTAATATAGACAATTTAATGATTATAGATATATTTGGTGAACTATATAAATTAGAATTTGATATTATCTATAGTGATGAAAAAAGTACATTTGATATACTAATTGGTCAAGATATCATAAAAAAATATTATCCATTACAACTTAATCATGAAACCATACAGTTAAAGATTCAAAGAAAAATGATAAGTATTAAAAGATTAGAAAAATGTAATTTACATACTATAAACGTCTTAACCAACCATCATAGCAAAATATCTTTTAATAAACGGATAGCCCGGCTTGTGAAAGGCATCCATAAAAACACAGCTTCTTTTCTGCTTGTAACTCTCATATCTCTCTCTCTCTCTTTCTCTTTCTCTCTCTCTGGTACAGACTTAAAGAAATTTTTTTGTTACTCGTGGAATTACGAACAAAAAAAGAATTTATCAAAATTATTAACGGTTTATCAAGAATGACATAATTATAAATATCAGTGCAACGGACGAATTATAGTTTATGATGAAGAAGATTTAACTGAAATAGATACAGACAATAATGAACTGGATTTTCAGTGGGGTCCACAGACAGAAAAATTACTTTCAGATCTGCATATTGTATATTCTTCATCTCCTGATAATATTTCTATTCAGTCCACTTAAGTAAAAACCTCTATGTAATTTTTTCCTACAATAATTGGTGGCATCTCGAAAAGCAAAGCACAGATAATAAAGAGAATACTTCTTGTAATGATTCTATATATTTTAATTTAAAATTTTCAGTTAAAAATAGAACTTCTGGTTTGTAGATCATTCTTATTAATTTAAGATGATTAAAAATTTTAGGAATACTAAACTATAGTAGAAAATATATTTCTGAAATAGATACGGGCACTAATAAACTGGATTTTCAGTAGGGTCCACAGACAGAAAAATTACTCTCAGATCTGCATATTGGATATTCTTCATCTCCTGATAATATTTCTATTCAGTCCACTTAAGTAAGACCTCTATGTAATTTTTTCCTACAATAATTGGTGGCATCTAGAAAAGCAAAACACAGATAATAAAGTTGTGGACGATATCAAAAGCATCTTAATAATTAAAGGAAAAGCTGCATAATTGAAGGCAGAATTCATAATTGAAGGAAGGCTAAAGCTACATCAAAAATTCTATATAAACGGATAGCCCCGGCTTGTGGAAGGCATCCATAAAAACACAGCTTCTCTCATCTCTCTCTCTCTCTCTCTCTTTTTCTCTTTCTCTCTCTCTGATATCAGTTTATATAGAATTTTATACCGTTTGGAGTTGACTCAAACTAGATCTTCAGAATAATAGAGTGATGATCTATTTTTTTGATAGAATAATCCTAGTTTGTTAAGTCCGTAGATTTGTATGAAAATAGGATCCATCAGAAAGACCCAAAAGAAAAGAAATTTACTATTTAAAAAATGCTAATCTAATTAAAAATGCAATACTTCTTCTAAAAATATATTGTGAGATCCGGTTAAATTACTTTAGGTTCATTTTGATTCTAGATTTAGATAAAATAACATTCGAAACTCGCTTGACTTTAATTTGATTTAATTTTTTGATAACGTGAAGTTAGTTCACTTAAAATAAGTTTGTTAAAAAGCAAAACTTTGATTCAAGAATTATAAATAAAAATTGTAATTATTGTATTATTATAAATACAATATACATAAAATAATTAATATATGTGATAAATCAAAAATTAATTTAAAAAATAAGTTATTTACGTGTATTAAATGTCACAAAGAGTAATGCTTCAAACACATTTTTATTTAGCACAAAAGGCTGAAGATCTAGTTTGAGTCAACTCCAAATTTAACTTGAATTTGAATGACTTTAATTTGACTCAAGTTCAAAAGCTTTTATGATGATCTATGGGTCATGAAATTCTTGAACTATATAAATGAAGGAAAGGCTGCAGAATTGAAGGTAGAATGCATAATTGAAGGAAAGGAGTTTATCAGAATTATTAACGGTTTATCAAGAACGATATAATTATAAATATTAGTGCAACAGACGGATAATGCAAATAGAAAATATATATTTTATTGAAGAATTCTCACAAAAATATATGAAATATGTCTGAAAATTACCAGTTTTTCAATATGATCATTGGGCATAAATTTATTTTAATAAATTACCAACTCCTTGGGATGAAAAATATAAACGAGAATATACTATATTTATAAATAAAGTCTTAATAGAATATATTACATATTTAAAATTTGATACTTTAGCCCTACGAGTCAAATGTGCAATGAATCTATTTATCGAATATTATCGTGAACAAAAATTACGAAAATATTTTTCTAAGGATAAATATAAGGCCAAATATAAACAATATTGTATTAATGTCTTACCAACCTATAAATTTAGTATTCTACCCTCCCGCAACAAGCGTGGTGGACCTAAGCACAAAAAATATTATTTTAAAAACAAACGTCATATATTTAAACCCAAAAATAAATCTTTCTATAAACGTTTTAACTTACGATATAAACCACAATAGCTTAAAAATTATAATAAATATTTTAAAAGAAAACCAAACTTTTCTAAAAAAACTTGTAAATGTTTCAAGTGTGGTGAAGCAGGCTATTATGCAAATAACGGAGACCCCCTGCCAAGCCAAAGCTCAACTGATGGGGATAGAAAAGAAAACCCGTAACCACGCTTTAACTTAAACTTAAATAAGACATTTCAACAACTAACGGAAGAGGGAATGCACCTTTCCCAGGTCTGACTGTCGAACTCAAATGGATAGCTGCTGGGATAATTGCTACTGATGAATCTTTGTAAAAAAGATATTAAAATCATCGAAGAAATACAAATTCAAATGGTAACAGAATATTATGATATTATTTATGGACATGAGGTATCATTTGCCTAGAAGAATAATAGCTTCATCCTTATTTCATTCTTCTTCGATTTTCTGAATTTGAGAAAAGTTTTCAAGGGATTTGAGGACCATAGATGCAGAGCCCGTAAATTTAGAAGTTATTATTTCTAATAATTGTTGAGTAGAGATATAGTCATAAATATTTTTTAATTCTCTAACTAGTTGTATCCATTGTGATACATACTGCTTACATTCTAATATCGAAATTTTATCTATATTGAAAATATATGAATCATTTGGTTTTTTTTTTAATTTTTATCTGATCTTTTAGACAAAAGACTTTACAAAGTAGTTTAAAGCCTTCATCTCCTCCATCTCCCCCTCCCTTTCTCGCTCCATGTCTCTTCTATTCTCCACCTTCAACACATATACATATTCTCTTTATCACTTGAAATTTAATTTAAATTTTAAATTTAAATTTTTTTAAAAATATCTTACTATTTGACTTTGGGTGACATCTCTTTTCATCTAAATTTTAAAAATAAAATAAACTTTTAAATTTTAGAAAATTTAAAGTTCAAAATTATTATTCTTCAAATTTTATTTTCTACATTCGTTAAGCCAGACCAATATCTACTCCATCCGGCATATCAGATCTGACGTCTCACCAGACAAAGAACCAGAGGACAGCCAATATTAAAAGAATTTTTTGAATATTCATGGGAATATGAACAGAAGCAAAATTTATCAGAATTACTATCAGTCTATCAAGAACGGCACAAATATAAATTTCAAAGTAACAGAAGAATTCTAGTATATGATGAAGAAGATTTGACAGAAATTAATACAAGAGAAGATAATAATTTAGATTTTCAATGGGGACCATGAACTGAACAGTTGCTTACTGAAGTTCAAATCGGATTCTCATCTACACCAGATAATGTTTCTCTACAGTCTGATTAAAGAATAAGTTCTCCTCGAGGACCTCGTTGCAATTTTAAAACAATAATCTGTCACTCAGGAACTTCGTTGCAATTTTCCTTGCAATTTTCCAGCAATAATTCAAAGAATCTGCCGCTTTATCAATTATATGAAGCATCTTCATTTTATTTTAGCATCAAGCATCTTCAGTACAATAATAGAAGAAATATTATAATTTATGTCTGCTTCAAACAATAATTCATGCACTTTGTAATAATTTAGCTTCTTTTCAAAATCTATAAAACGGAGAGCTTCTGGCTTGTAGAAGCATCCGTTCCAACGACCTCTCTCTTTTCACTCCACACTTCACATCCGCTCTCTTCTCTCTTCTCTCTCTCTCTCTCTCTCTCTCTCTCTCTCCTCCCTTCAACTGGTATTAGAGCTCAGAACTTATTAGGTTGTAAGTATTGTACAGTTCTTCAATTAGAAATAAAATTTTTTCTATGTTATTCTGTATCGTTATGTTAGTTTAAATATTTTGTATGTTTTTTTGATCTAGAAGACAACTTGACATCGAAAAACTTTAAATTCATGCTTTAAAATCATAGTTTGAATTTTGTTTGTTAAAACCCATACGTTCTTCCATAATTATGCTTTTAATTTGTTGTTTTAAAATTTTATAAATTCTAAATTTCATAATTACAGAATTTAAAACACTTTATGCAATTAATTTAGATAATGAAACATAAAATTATTGTATTTATATGTTAAGTATTTAAAATTTTAATATTATAAAATGCATATTCTAATTATATAAATATTACGAATAACACAATTTAAATTAAATGCTATGTGAGTTTTTGTTAAAACAAAATATTTTATTAAAATAAATAGTTGCGTGAAATATTTATAATTTTAAAATATATAACATATAATATGCATATTTTTGCAATATCAATATGTAATATAAATATATAAATAGAAGTATACATAATATTTATAAATTTAAGATATGTAATATGTAATAGTTTGAGTTTAGGATGTACAACACGTAATATTAATATTTTGAATATAATGAATGCAAATAATAATATATAAGATATAATATTTGTATGTTAATATTATGCACTGTATAATATTAAAATTTTAAATATTTAATATATAAATATTACCATGTACTTAAAACCTTTTTAATTTGATCCTCGGAGTGCGTTAGTGATAAAAATTAATTTAAGAAAGTAAATTTTTAAGTTTTAATGTAAAATCTAAGAAAATTTTAATTGTAGAAATAAAACCTCTCTCCACTTGACCTATTGAAAATAAAATTTTAAAATTTTATATCATATTAAATTTAAGCTTATAACAGTAATAACAACCAAGACATCATCCGTTGGATGAAAATTTAAACCAGTAAATTAAAATTAGCTTCTTAATTTTTAAATTTTAGAGTTTGAGTATTTAAATTCTTTTAAATTGTATTTCATTTTATTTGAAAAGTAAATTAGAAGACAGGTGACCCCACCAAGATGCTTTCCTCTTGCTTGTCGTTCTCAATTCTATTTTCATTTTCTTCCTATCTCTATCTCTCTCCAATTCTATCCTCATTTTATAATCTGTTGCTCGTTATTTTGTCTTAATCTCTTCAAGAAATTAATTTTTTTTTATTTTAAAATTTTAAATATTTTATGTTTAATATTTAATAAAAGAAGAAGTGAGAGTCCGAAATTAAACTTCGTGTAATAAGTTTGATATATGGTAATGGGTAAGTATTGGTTTAATATATCTATTCTTATAATCATATCACATGAGAAGTCTTTATAGATATGAATATAAGGAAAGAATAATTCTACATAATTATTTTTTACTTGTGTTTTTAATGTTATATTCTTAACATATTATAAAGTATTCATGTTATTATTTATTTCTGTGAAAGACACCTTCTCTTCTAATTTTTTTGAAAATTCTTCTACCCAAAATTGTTCATTAATTATATTTCGAGTAGCACCTGTGTCAGCTATAGCATATATATGAAAGGGTTTATAACCAAAAAATTCTATCTTAATATATATTTTATTTAAATGTCGATTTCATATTCAAGTTTTGTGATTGAAAATATTATTAAATCGAATAACTTATAGTTTTTTTTATTCTAATCATTGTATTTTGTTCATTGTTTCTTATAACTGCTTTTATTTCACCTTCATAATCTGATCTTATTATTCCTTCAATTATAGTCATATCGTTATTAAATACCCATCTATTTTTACTTTTTATAATTCCATAATAACCTGTGCATATTTTAGCACTTATTCCTGTCCTTATTTTAGTGAAAGTATTAGATTGTATTAGAATGTCTTCGATGAAATAAACTTCATAACCTATTTTAACTTCAGTAGGATATTTTGTTTCTTTTTCTATCTTATGAAAGTATATTTTATTATAATTATCTTGAGTTTCATCAATTGTTAAAATATTTATAGCATGTAGATGATACTCTTTAGATCTTTTAATATTTATTATTTGTTCTTTAATATTTAACTGTATTGTTTCATAATTTATTTGTAAAGAATAATATTTTTTAATATATCTTATCCTATTAATATATCAAAGGTACTTCTTTCATCACTATAGATAATTTCAAATTCTAGATTGTATAATTCGTTATATATATTTATGATCATTATACTGTCTATATTTACTTTGTATATAAGTTTGGGGATTTATTTGTCAAAGGTATAATATTTTTTTATTTCTGCTTTTGATATATTATTTTTAATTAATCCAGATTCTATGTGTGATAAAAAAGTTCCTGTATCCAAATATGTACAGGATATTACGAAATTATAAAAGGTAAAAATGAATGGGTATTTAATAATGATTGACTATAATTGAAGGAATAATAAGATCAGATTATGAAGGTGAAATAAAAGTAGTTATAAGAAATAATGAATAAGATACAATGATTAGAATAAGAAAAAATTATAAGTTATTCGACTTAATAATATTTTCAATCACAAAACTTGAATATGAATCTTCATGAAATAAATCAATATTTAAATAAAATATGTATTAAGATAGAATTTTTCGGTTATAAACCTTTTATATTTATGCTATAGTTGACACAAGTGCTACTCGAAATATAATTAATGAACAACTTTGAGTAGAAGAATTTTTAAAAAAATTAGAAGAGAACGTGTCTTTTACAGGAATAAATAATACCATGGATACTTTACAATATGTTAAAAATATAACATTAAAAGTACAAATAAAAGATGATTATATAGAATTATTCTTTCCTTATATTTAGATCTGTGAAGACTTCTCATGTGATATGATTATAGGAATAGATGTATTAAATCAATACTTACCTATTACCATACATCAAACTTATTACACGTTCACAATACAACAAAAGACAATTAAAATACCGAGAATTTTTAATCATCTAAAACTTATTAGAATAAATTATAAATCAGAAACTTTATCATTAATTGAAAATTATAAAAACAGATATTTAGACTCTCTGAAAGAATTATTCTCTAATAATTCACTACTACATTTTAACAGAAGCTATAAATTCTGTCAATTAAATACGTTAGAGAATAAAAAAATTATAAGAGTAAAACCTCTAGTTTATTCTATACAAGACATAGAAGACTTTAGAAAATAAATTAAAATAAATAGGATTAATAGAAAACTCTATTAGTCCATATTTTTCACTAGCCTTTATGATAAGAAAGCACGTTGAAGAAAAAAGTGGTAAAGCTAGAATAGTAATAAACTATAAAAATTAAACGATAATCTTAAATTTGACGGATTCTTTATTCCTAGTACCGAAAATATACTAAAAAACGTTAGCAGTGCAAAATAGTTTAGTAAATTCAATGCTAAATCAGAATTTTGGCAGATAAAAATAAAAGATAAAAAATCAAAAAAATTAACAGTATTTTCTACTCCGTTTGAACACTTGAAATGGCAAGTAATGCCTTTTGGATTAAAAAATACACCACAAATATTTTAAAAATGAATGAATTCTATTTTTTCTCCATATAATCAATTTATTTTGGTATACATTGATGACATTTTCATTTTCTCTAATAATTATGAAGAATAACTTCAACATTTTGAAATAGCAAAAAAATTATTTATAAAATATGAAATTATTTTAGGAAAAAAATAAAATAGAATTATGCAAACAAAAAATTAAATATTTAGGAAGGATTATTGATCAAGGAGAAATAGCATTACAAGAACATATAATTACTAAAATTAAAAATTTTCTGATACATTCGAAACCCTAAAACAATTACAATGCTTTCTTGGTATATTAAATTATGGAAGAAAATATTTACCTAGATTAAGTCAACATATCAAATATCTCCAAGAAAAACTAAATGAAATCAATAAAAAATATAAAAAAGACAGAAAAAATAATATCAAGATAGAAAACTAATAAAATAAGAATACAATTAAATGATAATGAGAAAAGAGAAATTAAATATCTTAAAATATTGGTCAATAAAATACTTAAAACAGTAATTCCTAAAATGAAAGATAAATTAATACTTTATACAAATGCTAGTAATTTTTATTGGGCAGACGTTTTAATAACGGATCAAAAGGAAATTGTTGGTTACACCTCTGGCAAATTTGCAAAACTAGAAATAAATTATTCAACTTATGAAAAAAATTTATAGCAATTTTAAAATTTATTAAATATTTTAAATTTTGGCTTCTACCTACTAAGTTTCACATTGATACTGATAATAAATGATTATATCATTATATAAAAAATAAAAAATATGATAACAATAGTCGACAAATAAGATAGTTATTACAATTAGATCAATATTATTATAAAATTTCTTTTAACACTGGATTTACTAATGTCTTAGCTGATTTTTCTTTCTCGAGAAAATATATAGCATATTCTCTTTTATAATTACAGGAGCAATGATCAATACATGGAAAGACAAATTGCTAGCTCATAATACTCCTTCAAGGACATATAATATTCCTTCTTCCAGAACTTATCAGAAAGATATAATATTCTGAGAAAAAAAAATTAATATTAATTCTCTCGATAAATATAATCAGAATATTATATCTTCACTAGTAAAGACTACCAATAACTATAAGTCTGATATTTCAATGTCTTCTAAGACATTCAATATGATAAATGGTCTCTGAAAAATAATAGGAGGGTTACAACATAACTCTTGATCTATATACTTCGTGAAATAATATCACACATACATAATATAGAGTTCTCTCTTTATGATAAACTCAAAAGCTTCAAAAGGAAGAAGAATTTTTCAAAAATCTTTTTCAAAGCTGTGAAAAATATAAACTTGAAGAATACAACCATATTTATTCCATATTAGAAGTTATATATAAATTCAAAAATATAAACTCTCCTCATATGAAAAGAGCTAAGAGAAAAAACTGCTTCAATAAGGTTATGACAATACTCCCAAGGATCTTCAAACAAGAATCCTTGATGATATATATGAAGATAAAGCTCTTTTCTACTTATTAAAAGAATCATTAATCACACTCCTGGATGGCAAACAACGAATTTTTGTTGCTTTCACACCAGACATGGAAAGACCAATTGAACTCGAAATATTTTGATGAATAATTATTGATGTTCACCATTACGATGAATAGAAGACGTTTTCTTAGATAATCAAGACTATCATATCAACTACGGAAATATTTAAAAAAATATTAGAATTTGAGATCATATCAACGTTTGTAGAACCACATGAATATTTATTATATCCAACCTTCCAAATATGAAAAATGTCCAGACAAAAAACCAGGACGCAACTTCCTACAAAAAAATTTTCTGGATATTCATGGGATGATGAACAAAGTAAAAATCTTCAAGAACTACTATTATTTCATCAGGGTTGCCAAACTCACATACATCTTAGTAATAGACGAATTATAGTTTTTGATGAAGATAATTTCATAACTATTGACAATAAAATTAATGGGACTGAACTGAAATTCTACTGGGGATCAAATACAACAAAATTACTACAAGGCATTTCTCTACCAATCTATTATTCTGAAGAACCAGACTGGCCCTAACCATAAAAGTGGTGGTGAGTCAGCAACAATAAAAGTGGTGGTGAGTCACCACACGAGTCACTATATGAGTCAGCAATAACATAAGCACCACGACAGCATAAAGCACAGTCAGCATACAAGTCAGCACTCAATAATATGTGAAATACTGTAGCAACTACTGTAGCAGTACAGATTACTTTAGCAGCGCGAAAACTATAGCAGTGCGAATACTGTAGCAGTACTGTTCCTATACGCTTTTTTTGCCTATAAAAGGATAACCCCCGGCTTGTGGAAGGGTATTCGAAAAATTCGAAACCTCCGCTGCATCCTTTTTTATTTTAAAATTTTAAATATTTTATGTTTAATGTTTAATAAAAGAAGAAAGTGAGAGTCCGAAATTAAACTTAAAATTTTTTCATTACAAAATTCTAATATAAATTAGTTTTTAAACTTTTATTTCAACATTTTGCATTTTTTAAATTTTAAAATTTAATTTCTATTTCTTTATAATGAAATTGAAATGGTAGGGTAAAAGGGTCCTGTAAATCCAGTTTAGCCGCTCCAACCCGACTAAAACATTGAGATTTATAAAAAAACAAGTTGGACTGATTTGCAATACGAGTCAAACCTTAGGAATCCGAGTGCAATTGTCCCAATAAAAAAATATGAAGGAAAAAAGAGCAAAAAGCTCCAAAAAAGTGTCACTGTGCCACGAGCCCGTGAATTTTCTCCTCACCGCCTTTCTCGCCATGCGGAGGGGCCCGAAAATTGGAAAAAGTTGGCTATAATGAACCAAGAATTATGCCAGGGGCGGAAGGTTCTGTGCACGCTGCTGCTGGTAGTTTCAGCACAGGGAATTAATTGCCTCTCCGTCTTCCCTCAACTTGTCCGCTTTCCTCTCCATTGTGTGCTTCATCTCCTCCCGCTGAACTTGCTCTCAACCAAGGCGAGCGGAAATCACCGTCCATTGAACTGTTCTTCGCTCGGTGTTGGATTGTTTAAGGTTTTCTTCGCACTTGTATCTCGTAGAATCTATGCAAGTAATGCTTAAATTTTTGGAAGGGGCAATGAGAAAGCTCTGGTGATAGCATGCTTGAATCATCCATTTTCCATGGTGCTTTGCTTCAAAGAATATGTGTAAATTGAGTTTAGTTGTGATTACAGTGTTTGTAGTTCGTTTTGGTTACTGTACATTTGCGATTAATGGCTGTTTACCGTCGATTACGCTCATTGCGATCTCTTCCTGAGAGGAAGCCAGTGGATAAAAGCTTTGTTGAGGAATGTCTTTTATCATTCTTACTGGGTTTAGCCTTGCTTCAAGGAATATTCACTAAGATGTTTTGGATACCTTGATTGATATTTTAGCTACGTTGCAACTTTAATAGTTCCCCTGCTTCCAGTGAGTTGAACTGTCAACTGGTACTTTCTGTTTTTGTCTAGGAATGAGCTTACCAGCATTCGCGGACATGTGGGATTGTGAAGATGAAGAAGTTCAGCAAGCTATAGAACATTCACTAATGAATAATTCAGTAAA
This sequence comes from Apostasia ramifera, assembly GCA_019297695.1. Classification (NCBI taxonomy): domain Eukaryota; kingdom Viridiplantae; phylum Streptophyta; class Magnoliopsida; order Asparagales; family Orchidaceae; genus Apostasia; species Apostasia ramifera. The sequence continues at coordinate 143,677 of JAEMOT010003395.1, read as the reverse complement.
TAATATGTGGGACTCTCAAAGTGCCATCAGTCATGGGATGTTTGAAAAATATGGCACCGAAGAAGAATTTAGGGATGATGGAACTCTAAATGGATTGCGAAATAGCTCTTTGTTTGATCTTAGTTCCTCATCTTTTGATTCATCCCTCCACACGTCTACCTCACCTAGCTTGGTGCCGCTCTGCAGGCAGTTCTGGAGAGCTGGAGAGTATAATGCAGGCGTTGCTCCTAGACCATCTTCGATTGGTAATATCAAACTACAATGTGTTTGTGTATCCATCTCATTCACTTTGGATTATTGTTAAATATGCTATTTCCAGAATTGCTAATGAATATATGAAGAGCTTTATCATTTATGTAATGGCTTTTTGCATGCCAGCTGCTCAAAATCGGATGCGTGTTCATCCAAAATTTCTTCATTCAAATGCTACTTCGCACAAGTGGGTCTTTGGTGGTATGCCCAATGGCTATTCCAAATAAATATTTGGTCATTTAAGTTTTAAATTTATCTTGTGAAGCGGTATTTTTTTTTTCGTAGCTATTGCCGAGCTTCTTGACAATGCAGTTGATGAGGTAGACATCAATTCCTCAATTTTGATTTTCTATTGAATTTTTGAGCTCAGCTCTTTAATTATCTGTAGTCTGGTGATTGATTCTATTATCATTGACTCTTGAGCAACCACAAACTTACGTACAAAAAATGCTTAAACGAAATAGGCACAAAATGGGGCCAGTTTTGTCATAGTAGACAAACTAACAAACATTAAAAGTGGGCATGCCCTTTTGTTTCAAGGTACTTGATTATTTTTTTTATTTGTTTTTCCCAGAATATTAATTATTTGGTGTGGCTAATTTGTCTAATTTATGTGAAGTGATTTTACTTTAAATATAATCTTTTGGGGATTGGACATAGATGATGGTGGTGGAATGGATCCCGAGTCTCTACGGCACTGCCTGAGCTTTGGGTTTTCAGATAAGCTGTCAGATTCTTCCATTGGGCAGTGTATGGACACTGGATTGTCATGATGCATGCGTTGTTATCTGTATAGCTCTTTTGATGATTGTTTGAGTTGCTACTTGTCACTCAGTTGGAAATGGTTTCAAGACCAGCACTATGAGGCTCGGAGCAGATGCGGTTGTTTTTACTAGATGCCATAAAGAAAGGTGGTGCTGTTTCTTACTTTTATGCTCAGTTTTGCATTGTGTCAGTTGTCCTTGCTTTCACTAACGGTGCTGCATAGTATCTCCATAATCGTGAAGTTCATAATTAAATGTGAATACTAAATTCATTGGTTCACTAATTTGCCAACTGCATTCTTCTGTTTTGGGTCTGCTTTATGAACCTATTATCCAATGCAACAGTTACGGTGTTTTAAAAAATATTGATTTACAGTTTCCTGGTGTGACCATTGCTAATATGTCTATTATCCATTGTACCACTCTGCTTCAATTGTCCATAGCACCAACAAGTTGTTTTTTGTTCATGTAGCGGAACTTCATTTTTCTCTTGTGAGCAAGCTTTATTTGAAAATTCTGGCATTCTTCATCTGCCTTATATTTTGTCTTTGTTCGACTTCAATACAGGAAACAAAAGTTGGAAAGGAAAGTTTTTAAAAATCTAACCAATAGAACTAACAAAATTATTATGCAAAGAATTTGACAAGTATTCTCTTCCATAATAAGTCTGATTCTCCTCTGTTCTACCTATCTCCATTTGCCTGTGCCTGAAGTTAGAAATCTATTATAAAGGTTGCCATTGTAATCGTTCTAATGGTGCAATCTAGTAGAATGGAAATCAGAAATCATCATTATGATCATTTTTTCTGTCAGGACATTGACTCAAAGTGTTGGGCTTCTCTCTTACACATTTCTAAGGCAAACCGGCTGTGATGATGTGATAGTGCCTATGGTAAAGTCTGTCAGACACCATAGTGTCTGCTGTATTACTAGAACAGTTTACTATTGCATATTGGCATTCTTCTATATAATCATGAAATCATTTCTAATGATTTTTGTGGCAGGTGGACTACAAGTTTGACACTGTGGATGGAGGCTTTGAAAGGTTCATACGCCATGGCCAGAAAGAATTTCATAATAACCTGTCTACTCTTTTAAGATGGTCTCCATTTGCTGAAGAAGAGAACCTGCTAAAACAAGTAAATAATAATGCATCTTTGTTCTAGTTAATTTTTGCTTTTGCAAAGCTATAAGTTACCACTATAATCCCGATGTATCATTTTTGGCTTTTTTCCCCTTTTTTTTCCTTCTTAAGTTTAACTTTATCTCTGAGCCCTTTGTCAGGCGATGGACTTTCTGATGTAACTTTGAAACTAATATAACATTCTTTCTTTTTGATATCTGCAATTCCATGCGAGACTTCCTAACTTGATGCGCTCTCTTTTGTCAAAAAGCTCAGTTTTGGGAACTATGAGCTCTTTTCTTGATTTGGTATTGCCCTCCAATTCATGAGTGATTTGATTTGTGGAACAGTTTGATCATCTTGGGCATCATGGGACAAGAGTTATTGTATTCAATCTATGGCTGAACGATGATGGTTATCCAGAGCTTGATTTTGACACTAATAAGCAGGTTAGAATATTCATCTGAATTTATAATTCAGCTGATATTTGTAATAGTTCATTGCTTAGCTTTTACTGATATCTTGGATGTAATCAGTCACTTGTCTTTTAAACATTATCTTCAGGAGCACATACATCCCTGTAGATATTCATATAATATATATATGTACACATACACAATAATAATAACAAACCAAGCCTTTATCCCACTCTCACTAAATGGGGTTGGCTGCATGAATATTTTATTTTCATTGCACTCTATCAAATAACAAATCCTCATTTAGCACCAAATATGTAAGATTATTCCTAATAGTTTTTTGTCATGTCTTTTTTGGCCTTCATATATATATATATATGTGTGTGTGTGTGTGTGTGTGTATGATGTGTGTTTATATGTATATTCTATTTTCAATCTTCTGGTCGTTAATGTGCAGAATATATCACACTTTAAGGCCTTATGGCTTGTCCACATATTTTTTTTTGTTATTGTTGCTCATCAACTTTTACCTTATTTCAAGTTTCTCATAACCAGAGATCCATTGCTGTTTTAAGTCATCTGTGTATAATGCTGTTGTTTTTAACTTGTGGGCAAATATGAACGATTGAGTATTTTTCTTCCAATTGTTTACAATGGGCAGGATATTATAATAAGTGGAGCACTTGATGAGATGCATAACAGTCGGTTTGCAAAGAATCTGAATCAAAACCATGTTGGAAACCAGTTTCGCTATTCTTTACGTGTAATTCAGTCTTGTAGTCATTTATTTCATATTTGATAATTATATTGTTTAACTTTCTTTTAATATTATTCCAGGCATACTCTTCGATCTTATATTTGCATTTACCTGAAAGATTTAGGATTTTTTTGCGTGGTTGTCTTGTTGAACCCCACTATATAGCTGGAGACCTCATGTATACACAATGCATCAAATATAAGCCACAAGCGACGAGAACCATAGAGGTTTGTTATGAAATCTCCCAAATATTTTTTCTAATAATATTTCCTTTTCCTTCAAGTCATGTTTGAGCAGTTATGTTTGAGCAGTTATGTTTGAGCAGTGTGTCAACTTACATGGTGTAATATTTTTGCAAATTGCAAAATTTTAAACTTCTGTCTTTTATTAGTCATATGGTTAGAACTGTTGTGGTGATTTCTTTATTATTTTTATTTGTTCATTCCAATTAGTTCACACTTTCGTGGAGATGAATAATAGAAAGTAGAGAGTATTTTGCATATAATGTTTTTTTTTATAGTCATTTTGCATATAATGTTGAAACATTAATCACTGGAGTATTTGCCATGTGCAGTATTGTCTTAATTATTCTCAATAATCGTTGCATTTCCAGTAACTCTAATCATGGTTTAACCTTTTAATTCACTGAATAATTGTCCACTGGAGCAACAACTGCAAGGCTAGAAAGAATTATGTAGAATGGGGAAGGGGGAATGGAAGGAGAAGAAGTAGAAGAGGAGGAAAGAGCAACAAGAAGATGAGGAGAATAACCAGAGTTTGAGGAAGAAGTGAGAGCGGAGATGGAGAAAGAATATCTGGGAGGTAATATTCTTTGTCAGGTAAGATTTGACCATGCAATGAGAGAAGAAAAATAATTGAACTTACCAAATAACAAAAAGGCAGAAAAGAGAGATTCTAAATGCCTAAAAGAAACCACTAAGCCCCTTAAAACCAAGGAAATAAATCCCTTAATTATAGTTTTTCAAATTATGGAGTATTTCAAATTATAGAATATTAAATCCCTTATACGAAAAAATAGTGTACTATTCAAATCTTACGTTAGATTTCTTTCCCGCATGGCATATTTCTCTATATCTTTGATTTATTTCATACTTGGCATGTGTATTTCACAAGAATGAAATATACACAGGTTCTATGAGAAATAAATCTAACATACTATTTGAATAATACGATCTACACATGCAATAATTTCTCTAAGGGTAAATTGCATTTAGGTCTTTCAGGTCCTAGGAATATTGCACACTAATTCATAAATTTTAAATTATAGCATTTAGGACCATAAGGTGTTAAAGGTTTTTACACATTAGTCTATAAATGTTAAATCTAACATTTAGGTCCATTAGTTTGATGATTTATTATCATTTGGTCTCTTCACATTTTAAAGTTTTACAAGCATGCTTCAAGTTGAATGTAATGTTGTAAGTGATAGAAAGACTACATTGTAATAAATTATCAACCATTGGGACGTGTAAGTGCTACTATTCAAACTCTATGGACAAATGCGCAAGAACGGTTGAACCTTAGGGACCTATGTGCTCCAATTCAAAATTTAAGGCCTAATGCGCATAAATGGATACTTCGGAGACCTAAATGCAATTTTCACTCTAAATATAGACTATTTCAAACTTATCCTTTGCTCCAAAACATAGCGACTTATTTTTCATATCAAAAAGCCTAAAGCGGTCGGGTAGCCTTGTATATATGAATTGATGAGATTTTGATTAAACATTTTATATTTTCCTCTTTGAAGTGGTATAAATCTCATTCTTTGAGGTAAAGACCTACAATGACGGGACTAGATTAAGAAAAAATGCCCAAATGACATAAGTTAGGCGACGTTTTTTCACATTTGGTAGAAATTATAGGTCAGCCTTGAACATATATCAATTTGTTCACGTCTTAGTTATGTCTGAAGTCTGTAAGTACATTAGGGTAACATTTCATGCAAATATTGGATGTGAAAGACAGGAGATGGAGAATGGCATGTAGCTGATCTGTGAGGCATTGAAGATGTCAAGGCAGCATCAACGAGAGATGAAGCAGTCACAGACTCAGTCATCTGTTGGTCAACCTAGAACAAGACCCCCACCAGAAACAATTGATTGGATGCCGATTTGGTGATAGTTTTATGGGAAGAAGGTTCAAAAATGATGTTTTTTGAAAGATTGTTCAAGAATGATGTTGAGAGATGCATGATTTTGATTGAGATAATGGACTAAAGCTGTGCAGCTGTAGTGAAGCCAGTCTGGTCGCTACAATGAGCGAGGTCTGGCTAGTGTAAGTCATCTTCTCAATCTCATCTACTGTAGAAAGATAGTTCTTTTTTGTTGGGAATCTCAAGGGACATTGTCCTTCATTCAATGGTATTTTTCCCACATATTTGGAGAGTGATATGAACCAGAGTAAAATTCTCCTGCTTAGAAAAGCGGGTCTCCATAAGGTGCCAAATCAGGCTTGCCTAGGCATGCTAACCGAAGGAGTATACCTACCCTTCTCTAATGTACTTCTTGATACTGATTGGAGAATTCTTTTGCTTAGAAAAGTGGGGTCTCAATACAGTGATAAATTCGACTTGCCTAGGGATGCTAACCTATGGTTCTGCCTACACATAACTCTCAAGTATTTCTTGACACTCTCTAGAGTGCTTCCTTTAGAGAAATTTGAATATACAGTAGAACCTCTCCTGATATCATCTCTATGACCAGAAATAAATTGCTTAAGCTTTCATGGGTCCTGTATGAGAACTACTCGTGTCATAAATTCGTTGAACTTTATATGTATTGTGTCACATAAGTGGCCTGCCTAATATAGTATCTATGTTATGCATTCCAGAAAATGAGAATGCATTGTCTACAAGTAATTTCAGGTTACAAGTCATAAGCATTCTCATTACATAAATATATTCAATTTTAAGGAAGATTAGATTAAGCATTGATATGACCTTAAAATCAAAATCATCTCGGCCAATTATCTGGGGGGTGTTAACCTTAGATTAACATGTTGGGTTCAGCTCAATATTGAATCAACCCAAAAGTCTCAATATGATCTCAGATTTTTGTTCTTTCAGTTTAAGATTCCGATCATCTCTATCAAATATTAGATATTTTGTTGAAATGACTGCCACTTTTATATCATATTCAATTTAGATGTTATTGTATGAATTACCTAGCTCCTGACTCATGCCTGACCAGATATTGAGAATGGGTAGGAAAGGCTATCGCAGCCGACGTCCCGCAAAGTGTGCATGCTCTATTCCCTTGCATGTAGGGGTGTGCATGGGTTGGTTCGGTTCAGTTTCGTACCTATTTTGTACCCGACCCAAGCCAAGTCGGTTCCACTATACGTAGACCCAGATTTGACCTATGCATCCATAGAATCAACTTAGAACCAAACCATTGGGTTTTGATTGGATTCAGGTTTGGTTGAGTCCAATAAATAATTTTTAATGTGAGGCATAAATCTCCTAATAAATATCATAATAAAAATATTTCAATTTAATTTTTTTTAATGAGAGAATGCAAATAGTAGAGCTAGATATAATAAAAAGAGTAGAATCTAGATTGGAGTAATATAACATACGTATAACTAAATATTTAATCATGAGTTTCAAAAAATAAACTTTTAATATTAAGATATAATACTTAGTTTAATATTCTAGAATGAAATTCCAAAGGTATCTTTTTAAAATCGAATTACAAATAAATTTAATTAAGGTTGATTGATGAAAATTATTTTGGAGTTTTATATTTTACTATTTATATAAATTGAGTCAGTTTGGTTCTATTAAATCTATATATTAAAACCAATAACTTATTAACCGAACTATATAATTGATTATGAATATTTTAAAACCTAAAACTGACCCAAACAAATTTAGTCCCTACCCAAGTTCATCGATTCGATTCAATTTCAGATCGGTTCTTGGTTCTTTGGATACTAATGCACACCCCTACCTGCATGGACCCTTCCTAACAAAATGATGCCTAATTTGTATGTATGCCATGCCTTGCATGTCGCCCATAAGCTTGTCCCAGTAGTCTCATTTGTGGTAGTCACTTGGCCCTAGGTTGCTTCCGTGTATCTCTATTAATGGCCGCAACTCTTGTGACTTTATCCATGTTCTACGTGCACAATATAAGATCTAGGTACGGGTCTGGGGGGTGAATAGATTCTAATTAAAATTTAATTTACTTTAATTATATTATAATTAATACAACTTACAAACACAAGTTAATAAAATAAACACAAGGGAAAGCAATAATCAAGGTGCAAATAAGTAAATGATAAAAGGATATAATGTAGTTTAACTCAAACCTGAGCTTACTTTCACCCTAACACAATCTAACTATCCAACTATAATGAAATACTCCTTTGGTCAAAGATGAAGAAGTCCATACAATCTAATCCTTTTCTATCTCACTATGCAGGCCCTTCTCACACACTAGTGAGGGCAATAAACACCTCCCCTATCATACATGGGGCTCTCTTCACAATTAAGTAAGGATCAAGAAAACCAAACCTAAATTATAAGATTACATAATTAAGCACAAATGAAAATGACTCTCTCATTGAAACCTTGAAGTGCTTGGTGGAGGTTGGATCAACTATGAACACTTGAGAGCTTTAATCAACTTTTAATCTTCAATTAATCACCTTGATCACTTTTAATCACCTCAATTCTTTCTCATCAAATGGGGTGAAAGATGTTCAATAATCATCAAGAGGAAACCGAATAGTTTTTCTATTACACTAAAGTTCAATTTTAAGTCATATCTCTTTGCATTAGTTATATAGAAATTTTGACTTGACATATTCAAGAAAAAGTGCCTTAATGTATGCTTGTTTATAGCTGATATTCTCCTCATTGATAAAACTAAAGAAGGGGGTTAAAACGGGGGCTAAGACGAAACTTAGGTTATAGAGAAATACATTAGAATTTAAATATTTTCGTCTTAGTAGATCAAAAATCGAATATATGAAGTATAAATTTAGTTAAGAAAGAAGTACTTGTGGTGAATAAATGATAATGAATGTTCAAGCTATTAAGAAGAGTGAATAGTGTAGATATCTTGGATCAATCATATATAATAGCAGTGAAATAGATATTGATGTTATTAGCAGAATCCAACCATAATGGATAAAGTGCAGGAATATATCTAGCATATTGTGTAATAGAAAAATTTCACTCAGATTTAGAGGTAATTTTTTAAAACAGTTGTAAGGCAAACGATGTTATATGTTGCTGCATGCTGACCTACAAAGCAAAAACACAAATAAGATAAGTGTCGCAGGAATGAGGATGTTAAGGTGAATGAGCAGGTATATGTGAAAAGACAAGATGATAAATAAGTATATCTATGAGAAAGTTGGAGTGGCTTCAGTTGAAGATACGTTTAGAAAGAGTCGGCTTGGTTTAGATATATAAATCGTAAGTTGATAGAAGTTTCAGTAAGAAAAGCTGGATTATTAGATCTTTCCCATGTAAGAAGAAAAAGAGGAAGGCCAAAAAAGATATGACAAAAAACTATAAGGAATGGTTTTACATATGTAGAGTAAAAGAAAATTTGTTATTTGATAGAGTGCAATAGAAGTAAAGGATTTATGTAAGCGGGATAAAGGCTTTGTTTGTTGTTGTTATTGTTGTTGAATTAACCGGTGGTTATGTGTTGTATCAAAAAGTGGCAACTCACATTGATATGGTGAGTTAAGTTGGTTAATTGCTACTCGAGAGACTTAAATAACTTCTTAAAATTGCTATTAGGCATATGCCATTACTTCCTTGTAATCACTTGACTCACCAGTAAGTATCTTATATGACTTGAGCTTGAATATGTCATCTCATTACTGGCTTTGTAATGAGATGACTACCAAGAGTAGTATACATATTCAAATTCAAATAATTTAAGAGGTTATGGTAGCTTGAATATGTGTGATCAGATTGGATATATGTAGGAATGCAATAATTTTTCCTCTATTGCTTGATTGTGCTTCATAGTTCTTTTTTAAGCTAAATATATTATTTTTTAGTGCAATTTTTTATGTCAGTTTGCAGTTGAAAACTGTTGTTTGGTTTTGTAAGAATAATAAGAGCATATGCCTAACAGCAATTTTTTTTTGTCAAGTTAGTCCACGGAGATTGGGACTGTCATTGGATTTTTAAACGGGGCTCCAAACCTTGATATCCATGGTTTCAATATATACCATAGAAACCGCCTTATACTAGTAAGTATTTCAAGGTTATACTTTGTTAAGTCTACTGTAATAGGCTAATATGTTTTTTTTTCCGTACCTTTTTACCATCATTGCTGTTTTTTTCTTTGCTCAATATACATTGAAAGTCCCATAGATGAGCAACTATGGATTAATTATTTGAATTGCTTGTGATTGTAGCGGTTCCTATGACCTACTTATTTTTTATCTTCCAATTCTGGGCCCAGGTGTTGAAATCTTTGTGACGTTTTTCTGATTAATTTTGGATACGATGTATGCATTTTGCAATCAAAGTAATTCACCTTTGTTTTGAACATTAGCCACAAAGTCTTACTTTAGTTTGCTTGATCTGTAGCCCATGCTCTAATTTTTTTTGTAATTATACGATAATCTTTTGTTTAATCCCAGGCCTTTTGGCGTGTGGCCCACAAATGTAAGGGAGTTGTTGGTAAGGAGCCATACTTTTGTCATTCTCAAAAAAGCCTTTTAAGTAGGGTTTGCATTAAGGTTTGTTTCTTTGTCTTAGTACTTTGGCATGTGCTTCCATGAGCAGGGGTGCTTGAGACTGACTGCTTAAATCCTACACATGACAAGCAAGATTTTGAAAAATCAGAAATGTTCCAAAAACTGGAAATTCGCTTGAAGGAAATGGCATGGGAATACTGGTATGATCTTATTGATTCCCCAGTACATTGCTGCATTTGTGTTAGAGGATTCGTTGTGCAGAATGATAAAGATGATAACTTCATCTTTTTCAAGTATTGCTTTATAGAAGTTGTTATATGGTTTCTTGAATGTCCTAGTGGGCAGTTAGTAGGATGTCTTAGATCCAGCTTTTTAAAAAGAAAAGGAGGCCTTCAGAATAAGACTCTGCCGTTGCATATCTTATCATAAAATATCTTCGCTGGAATCCTAGACATTTTGGTGGGGACAGATCAGCATCGAATTGGATGGCTAGGATGACGTCATGTGCTGAATCAAAATTCAAATTCAAATTAATTAAAGCTATTAGAGATTTCCATATTAGCTTTATTTGATTTGATTTGATTTGATTCAGAGCATATCTGGAAGATTTGGAGACTCACCACATTTGGAGCTGATTTTATTTTATTGTTCCATATTTGCTTTTATTTATTTGGTATTTTATTTCCTGCATTTAGTATTGTATTTCCAAATTTTACATGGGATCTCTCTATATAAAGAGGTCGCCTTGCATTGTAAGAAAAAAAGAGTATTGAGATGAATGAAATTGTGTTTGAGTTTTCTCAGAGCCTAGATCCGGGTTAAGGGGTCGATATTCCGGTGAAGGAAAGGGTAGGGTTAGCCTTTGGTGAGAATCCTCAAAGTAGCCTAGTTATCCACTTTTCAGAAAAAAAAAAAAAAAAAAATCTTTTTCTTCCTTCAACTCAACCAAAATCCAGGCCCCTGGACATAATTTTCCAGCCCTAATTTCCCAAACAGAACCTCGCTCGGTTTCTGTCGCCGATCCCCCGCGCGCGCCGTCCCGATCCATCGCGGGACCAGCTCCGCCCGC
>JAEMOT010003395.1:101912-132485 GCA_019297695.1 Apostasia ramifera | reverse complement strand
GCCGGCGCGCCGCCCGCGCCTGCCCGCGCCTGTTCACTCGCCTGCTTGTGCTCGAGCCCGTCTGCACTTTGTCCGCGCATCGCCATTACTCAACCAGTGACTCTTCTCCAATTCAAATATCGTTGGTAACTTCTTTCCTGAACTCAATTAAGCCGATTGTTTGATTTCTATATAAATTATTACTTAATTTGAATTATTTATTTGGCTCTAATTGTGTGACCCGATAATTTCTCGTGTGTTAATTACTGTTGATTTAACGGTGAGACATTTGTCCTAAAATTCTGAACCTCGGATCTGATTTATTGAATTTAAATTGACGCCTTAATCTAAACTGATAAATTCTTATTTATCATACGATCCAATTTAATTTTAATTTTAAAATATCTTAATTTGCGGGATTCAAAAATCTTATTTATCATATAATTTATCTAGAAAATATTTTTCTCTTAATTAAAATAATTTGTCAATCAATTTGCTGAATATAAATATAAACTATCATTGGCACTCATTTTTCCGTCCCGCATCACATTTACTATGAATCATATCAATTAAAGGATCCAATCTTAGAATTGTTGAATTACCACACAAATTTCAAATGCACAAACAACATTTTATGATTGAAATCCCAAAAAATCTGAATATGATTGCAATAACAATGGAAATAATATAAATAAATACCGCAGATTATCAAACTTGCAATTAAGAACGATCGTAGCAAAGGAAGATCAATGCATCGATTGAAGGAGGATGCATGCACTAAGAGTTCTACTTGTGGGCAATGAGAAGACTCAACTTTATTTAAAGTTGCTAGGGTTTTGAATTACAATGTTCAATTTATAAAAAATCAAATATGCATTTCTAAAGTACCCAAATATGCCTCCAAACTACTCAAAAATGAACCAAAGAAACTAATTCTCAAAATATGAGAATGAATTCACTGACTAGAACTGAAGGGCAGGTGCTCTACTATTATTTTGGTCTCTTTATTTTGTAATTACATTGAAAAAGCAGAGACTAGGGTAGTGATTTCCAAAAAATCATATCGTCGATCTAGATTGTTTTAATTAAATTAGCCTTCAATGGACAATCTTAGACTTCTAGGAGACAACTTTGACACTAAGTTAATATATGAGTTTGAGAATAAATTCCAAACACTAGATTGACTCAGTTCAAGCAAATCTACCATGGAAAAGTTAAGTTGCTTGGTATCAACCATATCTATTGTTTCATTCTCGCCAAGGCATGGTTTCTTTGTCACAAGTACTCTGGACATGATAGTGTTGCACTCCTGCCAAACCAACTCTCTGTCTCGAAAGAAGTCAACTTCAGCGAGCTGTGTTACAATACTCATCTACAAGATCTAGTGTAAGCCTCTGAAGCTCTTTCAAAATAATCCATGAAAACTCAGAACATTGGAGATCCCTCATTTGATGAAGTACCTCTCCATAAGTTGTCGTTTGTATTGGATATGATCTAATCATCCTTTGTCTCAGCAACAGAAATAGGTTAGACTTTGAACAACATCTAATATCATCAAAATAGCTCTAGAATATTGGTCATACAAAATAACAAGAGAATGGATAAGGTTGAATATTGAGTTCATACCGAGTTGAACATGGCTAAAATTAAGAAAACAGTAAGGAATTTACTCCAATTTTGAAATTTCAGCAAGAAAAAGATCTAAGCTAATTTTGAAAAATAAAAATGTGTTATAAAGTCAAATTATGAAATACCAAATAATTTAAACTAAATAAGAAATATACACAAATATAACAAAATTAGCTCAAATCTTCGTGATTCTCAGTCACTTCTAATTCCTCAATCTTCCAAAAGTATTTCAAATTTGAATCTTCAATTAGCATTAGATGGATATACTTTGGACTATAAGCATAAAGCATGCCATTTGGTGTTGCCACACCCCAAGTGAAACTTGACCCCATTTAGTATTAGTTAACCAGCTCATGTGTCACAGAGTGCATAAAGTCAACTTGCTGTAACCTTTGAGTCTTCTGAAAGAATTTCTGCTAAATCAAATATTACTAATAATTAAATTCAATTAAAATTGTTTGTCAACATTTTTCTTCTTCAAGAAAAGCAAACTTGCCTGTTCAATACATTAACTCCATAAGTGGAAGACTGATTGTTTGGTTCAATGTTAAGGCCTTGTTTGGCATTTGCCCACTTTTGGGCAAAAAAATATAATAATAATATTTTTAATTTATTATAAATTTTAATAACTTTATTTCACATCCAACACAAATTCCAACCTTAAAAATCAACATTATTTCACATCTAACACAAATTCTAACCTTAAAATCAACTTTATTTCACATCCTACACACCTCTCAATATTAAAATAAATTTCTTTCCCATCAACTCTATAAAATAAAATTTTTTCTCTTTCCTTACCCAAATTTATCCTCCAACCAAACAAGCCCTAATGGGCCCTCATCTTTTTATTTTATTTTATTTTTAAATTTCTTTTAATTAAAAATAATATATATTTAATTTATTTTATTTCCATTCCACCCAAAGTCCAACATTAAAACATTATATCCTATACAATTCTCAATAAATCAATCAACTTTATTTCACATCTTATATAATTTTTAATATAACTGGCTCATTTTATTTCTTATCATACACCTTGTTAAAAAAACTCCAAAAAGGTTTTCCTCAACCTTTTTGGCATTGAACCAAACAGGCCCTAAAGCTTCATCGTCCTTCATAATTCAGTTTGTTGTCCAATCATTCGATTCTTGCATTTTATTCAATGTAATTATTGTTTGCAAATCATTTCAAAAAATTTATGGTCTGCAAATTATTCTCTATGTTCTAGGACTTATAATTTGTCATATTCAATGTATATTGGTTTGCAAATCATTTCAAAAAATTATGGTTTGCAAATTATTCTCTATTTTCTAGGACTTATAATTTGTTGATCGCTGATTAGATTAGAAATTTAACTGTTGATCTCATTAGCTCATATTGAAGATGCTTCTTTTTTTAGAGTTCAGATCTGAGATTTATGTCATAATCCTTATCCACTTTGTGTCTACAGTTATTTGAAAGCTGAGTAACGATACCATTGGTTTGTCCATTTCCACCTTTCCAGGAGATACCATTGCCATTTGGTTGGTTATTCTTGCATAACAAATCCGTCTACAGCTAAGCTTCCAAGTGGCTATCAGATTTATCAATCAGATACGACCATTATGGCAGTGGAAGATTGCTTAAGAAACAAAAATCTTGATGTTTCAGTGAACTCTCAGCAACAGCCTGGCTTTGGTACTTCCGCCTGATTAGTCTCAACAAACTGCTAATAAATCATTACTTTTTATTTCTATAGCTTAACACCATCCATTTGGCTGTGCTTACCTTTCTGCAGGTGAGTTTGCTGTATCACAAACTCCATCAAGCACCACACTCTCAGAAATGAACCATAGCTATTTTCGAAAAAAAGAAGAAATGGACCGTCGCAAGTTCAATACATATCTTCAAGCAGGTAGTGCCCTCAAGGTAGTTTGCGATCTTTGTCACACCTCAACTGTTCAAATTTTACCTAGCTTAGGCATTGAATGTGAGACCTCGGAAACTCACCATTAATTTGTTATGCGCACACACATATATAAATATGTATGTATTATATTTGGTGTAAACTTACAAATCTGTGTTCGGGTTTGAATTTTAATCCAAATTTTCTTCTTTTATTTGTTAGTGTTAGAGTGCTATAAATAGATAATATACAGGATTTTTGCAATGTTACCTGAATGTTGGCACAATCTGTCCACTGTTTGGTTAGGTTTTTATTTTCACAGGTCTTAGCACCAAAGTCATCAATGAAAATTTTGTTTTCTTTTATTCTTTGCTCTATTCCTAATGCCATCCATTGGGCTGCCATCTAGATATTGGCTGTTAAGCTAGGCCCGTTTTTTTAATGTTATAATACTATAATGGCAATTTTATCATGTTAGCCAACTAAACAACTACAATGAGATAGCAAAAGATCCAATATATAATTGTCATTAACATAGTTCATCGTACCATCATGCTAGCCATGATTATCACCCTCAATTGTAATGCGTTTATTCAAAGTCAACTTCAAATGATAGTTAAGTAGAGTTCCAAAATGTATGATAATGCTGGAACCAAAGTTGCAAGAGGACCTCAATATAAGTTGACATTTTTTCTTTTGAAATGTCATTTCAGTTCTCAGTGGTGATCTGCTCAACCTAATAATGTTCTAGGTCTCTGATTCTTTGGTGTCCATCGCAGAAGTGCCCCAGAAGCGTAGTTTATGTTGCGATATGGAGGCAAGAGGAGATCCCAAAAAGCAAGCTCTTGCTAGTCTAAGATCTGGTTGGCAAAGAACCAAACCTAGAAATCAGGTTGGGAAGCCTTTCTGCTTTATCTTAGTCTTCTACTCAGGTCCTTTCATGTGGTTATCAGCATATTCAATTTTACTCATCTTCTCGTAGATAACTATTCATGTAGCAGTTAGATGCTCAGTAGCTGCAGCTTCCGAAAATAGTGCTTTATTCTTTTCCTTTTAGGTTTAGAGACCTCTTTGCTTGCTTTTGATAGCTTCTGAAAAATGTGCTTTGTTGTATGCCCTCTGAATCTAGTGGCCTTTTATGAATGTCGTTGTCATGGGGATTAGATTCTACTGATTTTTACTCTTTCATGATTTTGTGGTTTACAATGATAAGAGGTGAGTCTCTGCTGCCGGGAATAGAAAATGCACGTAAGTACAATGTTGAATCCTAATGTGAATCCTAGAAATTAAGCATTTGTACAGTGGATGATACAAATAAAATTCAACTTTTTCCTGTTTAAAAGCTATGAGACAATTTGCGAAGATGTTTAATCAAATTAAAATGCGAAGGAAAGGAAAAACACTTGGGAGGACAGCTGTGGACATTTTAGAGATGGTAGATAGTAGAAAAATAGGTCTATGTCGAGCAGTCTGGCACCTTATTGAAAACCATAGAATAACTTGTACAGAATCAAGCGGAGCTAAAAGAATTTCAGCGTAGAATAACTTGTAGGGAGTCGAAATGGATAAAAGAATTTCAGTTTGGACAACCAAGTTGGTGCAAATATTTGATTTTGTGGTTTGTATTCGTCCTATCTTTTCCTCTGCAATATTCCATTCATATCATTCGTGTTTCCTAGTTATACCCTTGTGTATAATTTTTCTTTTCTTTATTATTTGTCTACGCTTAAGAGAGGCCAAATAGGTAGGTAGAAATGTATATAGAGCGTATCATCACATCAATATCTATATTTAGCAAATTTGTAAATGAAAAGGTTCCTATCAATGGGGATCTCTAAACGTTATTATTCTTTTCAGTTTATCTTCAAATTCAGGCTGTGTAACCTGAGCAAAATTGTTCATCTGCATTTGTAGATTCATCATAGCAGGAGGAATCAATGTCAGGTGTTGAGAACCATGGTAAAGAGAAGGCAAGAGTTAACCGCACTGTAAGTAAAGCAAAACTAGTATTATCTATACTATATATATAAAAGTCCAACTTAAAAATTGTCTTATATGAGAGTTAAAAGCTTTTATTTTCTTTTGATCAAGAATCGTAGCTGTCCATCTCCACTATGTTTGCACCTTCCCCACACAAAGCTTCCCAAGTTTTAGTTCTATCCCCTCTCTCCCCTTTATCATATATCTCTTATTTTATTTTATTTGTAAAAATTGCATATTAGTCATCCAATAATAAAAATTATAAGTTGGTCCCTTGATTTCTTTTAGTATTGGTCTTAGGTTCTTAAAAATTATAATTTGATCCCTAATTTTTCATATATTTTATTTTAAATTCTAATTCCTTACAATGATAATTGTAGTTTGGTCTCCCGATTTCTCTTAGACTTGATTTTAGGTCCTAACAAATTATAATTTGATCCTTTAATTTCTCCCATGCTTAATTTTAGGTCTTAATTCATTATAATGATAATTGCATATTGGTCTTTTGATTTCTCTGAGACCAAGTTTTAGATCTTGAAAAATTATAATTTGGTTCTCCTGAGTTATATTAAGTTTGGTTTTAGGTCCTAAAAAATTACAATTTGACCCCTTAATTTCTCTTAGTTTTGGTCTTAGATCCTAATTTCTTACAATGACAATTATAGTTTGGTCTCTCAATTTTCCTTAGACTTGGCTTCAAGTTCAAAAAATTATAATTTGGTTCGTTGAGTTCTCTAAGGCTTGGTTTTTGGTACTAAGAAATTACAATTTAGCCTGCGATTTCTCTTAGTCTTAGTTTTAGGTTTTAATTCATACAACAAAAATTATAATTTGGTCCTCTGAGATCTCTTAAGCTTGGTTTTAGTTCTCAAGAAATTATAATATGACCCCTTAATTTCTTTTAGTCTTGGTTTTAGGTCTAATTTCTGACAACAAAAATTATCATTTAGTAACCCAGTTTTTCCCAATCTTTTTTTTTTTATCCTAAAAAATTATAACTTGGCTTCTTGATTTCTTTGAGTATTGATCTCAGGTTTTAAGAAATTATAATTTTCTGGTTTTCTGATTGCTCATAGACTTTATGATAGGTCCTAATTTTTCACAATAAAAATGATAATTTAGTTCCCTAGTTTTCCTTCCTAAGTTTGATTGAAAATTATAATAGGCCCTAATTCTTTACAATAAAAAATGATAATTTGGTCCTCTATTTTTTTTTAGTTTTATCTTAGATC
Organism: Apostasia ramifera; assembly: GCA_019297695.1. Taxonomy (NCBI): domain Eukaryota; kingdom Viridiplantae; phylum Streptophyta; class Magnoliopsida; order Asparagales; family Orchidaceae; genus Apostasia; species Apostasia ramifera. The sequence continues at coordinate 125,777 of JAEMOT010003395.1, read as the reverse complement.
CTAAAAAATTATACTTTGGTCTACTTTTCTCTTAGTATTGAGCCTATTGGCCTTAGGTCCCAATTCCTTATAATAAAAATTATAATTTATTTCCTACATTTCTCTTATTTTTGGTTTTAGGTATTAATTTCTTATAATGAATATTATAATTTGGTCCCTTGATTTCTATTAGTCTTCATCTTAGGTCTCAATTTCAAAAAACTCACTCACAATGAATGTACATATAAACTAGTTTTCTTAATATTTGAATATTGCTTACTGTTTCATCTTCATATATTCATTTAACAATTTAATTGTCATTATGATTTGTCATGTTTTAAAAATTTTGTGAAAGATTCACAACAATCTTTTGTGGTCACACTTCTATTACCTATAATTATTTTTTTGGGTAAATTATTAATAGCCCTCTAAAGTTTATCTATAATTATATTTTGCTCTACGTTTTTTGAAATCCTTCAATTAGGTTCCTAATGTTTTATTAAAACTTAGGTCCCTAGAGTTAGGGGTGAGAGTTCGGCTCAGAGATCGATAGTCGCTGATTTTCGGATCGATATTTAACTTGAATTGAGCTTGGCTCGAGTTTATTAAGCCGAGCTATGAGTCATGATCAGATCGGATTGACTTGAACAGATCTCTATTTTTTAAATATAAATAATATATTCAGTCATATATTACAATTATTTATTTCTTGTACATAAATATGTATTAGTTATTATTAGAATATCTGTTATGTGATCTTATAGGTATAGTTAATCCAATTTTAAATCTTAGCTGAGGCTATTCTTTTAAAAAAAAAAAATTTTTTGGAGGGCTTAAGTTGGCTTGATTAAGCTTGAGCTAGCTCAAAGTTGAAACGAGCCAGCTTGAACTCGAATCAAATTGAGACGAGAGGTTTGAGCTGTGATTGACTCGACTCAAATTTGGATCATTCTCACCTCCACCTAGAATTTAAAATAGGAGCCTAAAGATAAAACAAAATAGGGACCTAATAGGTCCCATTGTTTTAACTTAGGACCTAAGTGAAGGATTTTATAAAACATAGACCAACGTGTAGTTATAGGTAAATTGTAGGAACCTATCTGTAATTTGCGCTTTTTTTTTCAATTCCTTATATGTCTGTTGTCACTTATTCTCAAAAACTGTGGTTTTTTTTATCCTACTTCATGAATTTCTCCATGTTCTCAATATTTCTAGACTAGTGTATCTTATAAAAAACAGGGCTTGTAAGAATCTCATGTTTTCTTCAATTTACAGGTGTATGGCACTTGAGAAGTCAGTGGAAGATCTTGCCTCTAGGGTAATGCAAGTATTTTCTTAATACATGATGCACTCTCGAAAATTTTTTTTTTTTTATTCATGGCTTCAGAGTTTGGACCACCTACTTATTCTGCAAAAGTCAGAGTAATAAAGCTCCATTCTTATTTTTCATTTGTTAGTGGCTTTAAGACCTGTTTGTTTATCATAAAATAGACTAATTTTAGGAAGTAAATTAATCTTCAGACAAAAACTATTCTCAAGACGGCTCTAGATTTCTGGCATGTTTAGGATTTAACCTAGTTATTGTTAACCAAGAAAACTTGCCCTTTTGCCCTTTAATTAAAATGATCATCTTTTCTTTAGACTGATATTTTAAAAATTTACATTTAAGCTTAAAAATGCTATCAAACAATCTATTTGTTACGCCATGTCAGCTACTAATCTGGAGCCGTTTATGGTATTACTTGCAAACCCCTAGATTGTATCTCGACAGGATCATCAGTGCACACAGGTAAATTGAGCACTCAGTCACAATTATATGAAGAAGTAAATTTCTAACCTAGCAAGAGATCACTAGGATCAATTGGCTCTAGCTAAACTCTTTTACATATTCATTGAATTACCATCAGGAATGTTATATATCACTTTGTTCAAACATGAATATATATGTGGTTAGTTAAGGCCTTGATGTCACGTTATGTTAGGTCGTGGATCTGAGTGCTAGCATGATGATGATATAGGCAGCTACTCATAATATGTGCTAGTTTTTGATACCACATGTCAATCTAGGTCCTAAACTTGAGCGTATGATTTTTGACCAATCACTAGTTCAATATTTAAGTTGTATCTATCAAACTTGAAATGTTCGCAAGTAAACAAGTTTGTTTGACATATGGGATGAATTTGTCTGTATCTATTATCTAACCATAATGTACGTAGTCTTCTATAAGCTTTCAAGGTAGAATGGACCCATATAGAATGATTGAGTTATCAAGCCCATTTCAGGCATCAAATTAAAAGAGAAATTATAAATATGACTAAAGATAGTTTTAATTGATCTAATAACCAAATTTCAGATTACAAGGATCAAAGTTGATTGTCAAGTGGCCTCTAAATTGAGTTAGGCTCTAAACCTTTGTTGGTTAAGATACAAATACAACAACAAACCAAACATTTATCTCTCTAGGTGGGATTAGTTATATAAATCTTTTATTTCTATTATACTCTATCAAATAACAAATATTCTTTTTGCTCCAAATATGTAAGATTATTCATTGTAGTTTTTTATTATGCCTTTTTTGGCCTTTCTCTTCCTCTTTTTGCATGGGCAAGATCCAATAATTCAGCCTTTTTTACTGGAGCTTTTATTGGCTTATGATTTATATGTCCAAATTATTTAAGCTGATTATTTCTAAACTTATCCTCAATTGAGACCACTCCAATCTTTTCGCGGATATATTGATTTCTCATCTTGTCTTTTCGTGTACACCTGCTCATCTACCTTAGCATATTCATTTCTTCAACACTTATTTTACTTATGTTTCTATTTTGTAGACCAGCATTCAGCACCATATAATATCATTGGCCTTTTAAATTTTTTATTGTAATCTTTAAGTCAGAGAAATTTCACACAATATGCCAGATGTATTCCTCCACTTTATCCATCATGTTTGAATTCTATTAATAACGTCACTATTTATTTCACTGTTATTTCGTATAATTGATCCAAGATATCTGAACCGCTCGCTCTTTCTGATAACTTGATCATTAATTGTTCTCTCTTCACTGCAAGTACTTCCATGTTGCCTAAATTTACATTCCATAAATTCATTTTTTGATCTGCTAAGACGAAAATATTTAGATTCTAATAATCCACACTTGTACTCTCTCCCGGAACCTCTCTCTTTTGCTGAGTGAAATTTCTCTCCTTTAGAACCCGTGATTTTCCCCTCCCAAGCGTTTTACAGATAAATTTATTGTGCTTGTCTTCTTCCTCTTTGTCTTCCTCATGCAACTTTGCTTTTTGGATTGAATTGTTGAGAGGTTTCGTCTCCCTCTTGCAAAATCATAGTCATTCATCATTGCTGCCTAGAAATCTCTGTCAACAATAAGGCATATGAATAACGATGTTAGACACGACAGTGAAATTTAGAATCTGCTGATCTCACGCAGCTTTCATGTAGCTTTATGGGGTTGCTCTGTAAGGTATGATGTCTTCACCCCAGGGTGTACTACACCCTAACGGAAGATATACAACTCCAACTCAACGAAATGTATTGAAACAATAACTTAGCTACTCTTATCACTAAATATATGGTACAGTAGCTTTGCAGTGCCTAGTGTAAGGTATGTCGCTTAGGCCATGTAATGGATATGCCGACTGATTGCCCAGCTTTTCCTCTCTCTGACAGGTTATTCTTTATCAAGTTGCATTTCTCTCCTCCCATCTCTCTTCCTATGTCTGCCTTAACCTTAGGCTGTCTTTTTAGGATGTAAGTTTTTTTAGTAGACCATTTTGTTTGTGGGGCCATGAAATTCCACGTACCTATGATATGTACTTGCACTTGCAAATGGGATCATGTTTTGTAGGAACTTTAGCTTCTGCCTTGGTCTGTAAGCTCGATTGCACCTACGTTTACTCTACCATGGATTATTAACAAGAACACTCTGGTCCACCATTTTATTCTGTTGGATCTGGTAGGTTGGGTTGTTGGTAATCTACATGCCCAATTCTGCTATGCATCATTTATTCAACCATATTGTGAAAATCTAGTGAAATCATACTAGTCTAGATTAGCTTCGCTGAAGTCTAATCAGACTCAACTGCTACAACACAACCAAACACTAATAATACTTTAGTCAAAACGTCATGCCAGGGAAGATATTTTACTTTGTTGTGAAGGCCTTACACTTACCAAACCTGTGTGTTTGCTACGTAAAACTTGACACTTTATATTCCAGTACATTTGTTGGCACTTGATTGCTACACATTTGAATTTAAATTTCTACTGTTAACAAAATGTAATTTATTCCTGCCATTTTTATGCACATGCATGCATGTAATGAATCAGCTTCACGCAATGCAAAAAAAAGGTGAATTCTTGAATGTTAGAAGCTGATTCGACTTTATGAATCTTCTTCCTAACATGTATTTTGGTTCTATCTGGCGGACAAAGTAAATCGATGATCAAGCCTATAGTCAAAACACTGCCATCCAATTTCTGATGTTGAAATAACTGTTACACCTAAAGCAATAGACAAAATGGCTACAACAGCAAGCATTGATCTCAAACTAGTTAGAGTTAACTAAAAAAAAATACGTAAATTGTCCGCTATATGGATTTCATTTCTCCATTCTACTCTATGGTGCAAGTGATTTGAAGTCATGTGGTAAAGGACCACATCTCATGTCATTTTGTGGTCTCCCCCTCCCCCACAATGCAATACACAACTATAGCAATATCCAACTTTGTGGCATTTTCTTATTCAATCGAGTCCTACCATTACTATCAATAAGAAACAAATGAATAAATGCTGAAGTTTGTGTACTAAAAATTATGCCACCATATATCAAAAACTAGAGCTACCTATAACGGAGCCCAAATGACAAACAAACAACAGAAACTATACTGGAAATCACTCTAAAGGTTCTTCCGTCATTCAGCACTGCCCCCGCATAAATCTATTTCAAAAGAATGCCAGTGATCCATGAACTTTTATTCTTGAAAGAGAGAATTAAGTTAATGTATTCTTGAGGGAATGTTTGGGTTAAGCACCTCTTAACATATTGGCGTCAGGTGACTTGATCTTCAAAGGAAGAATTAACTCCATTTTTCTGATCATGAGAGTACTCATTTTTTTGTTTGATGTCGCAAGATATGCAAACATATAAGTCGACCTGAAATTTTTGGAACTGAAGATAAATATACCCTGTTTTTATCATTAACATTCACTTGAAATCACAAATTTTTAATTTTTTCCTCAGGCTTCATGGTCCCATGAAACTAGTGCTTTCTCTTTTCATCTGCAGGAATTTAAACTTCGCAGTGAGCTCCAGATGGTTCAAAGTGAAAATGATGGCTTGTATGCTGAGCTACAGTCAGTGGAAATGGTCAAGATAAATAGACTGTAAATCAAAGGCTTCTTTGTCAGAAACTGAACAGGTAATATCAGAGGTAAAATCTCTCACCAACCATACCTTGTATTCATTTCTTTTTTCCGTTATCATGTTATTGATCTGATTGAAATGGTCCTCCCTCTAGAATTCTTTGGTTTTATTTTTACAGTATTGTATGTATAGATATATTTCTAGTTTATAATTTCAGTATAGTTCTCCAAAGAATCAAATTATGTGGTTACAAATTTGGTCTCCTAATCAGGAATGCTTTGCGAAAATGAATTTGTTTTCGACAATAACAAACTATATAAAAAAGCAACGGTCATATTAAACTCAAACTAATTGGCTCGACTAATTTTTTTTTTCTCCATTCAGTTCTACTTAAATAACAACACATATATCAGAGACGTACTGATATATGTTTAATTGTTTTAGGCTTCTTATATTTAGAAATAAACTCTAAAGGATCAATATAAAAGAAACACATATATCAGAGTTTTTTTTTTTAATCAAGAATATAAGCGGAGTTACACGCACTTACAAGCGGATTGTTTGAATCCCAACATTTTGATTTTTGTCCTGCACTTCTATAACCACTATCCTAATTCGAGAAGATTCACTCAACCTGAGCAAGTAGAAAGAAGATACTCATTACGTTTTATAGTTTCTAGCATGCCAAGCACAGTGAAAGCTGTAATTTGCTGTAAAAGATCATTCGAAAGAGAGCGGGTCAAATATAAAATTTTATCAAAAAAAGATAGTCATTGAACGTGTAAGATGCACTCTAGTTTACTCGACTATAAACAGTGTGTTTGTTTAGCCTACGATTAGATGCTGATAATGCGAAATAAAATTAGTTATAATATACTGATAATGCGAAATAAAATTAGTTATAATCTTGACACATGAGATCCAATATATGATCTTGATACATTTGTAAGACAAATAAATTTATTTTTTTATTTTAATATGATTATATGTTAATATAATATTTGTGTAGGATCTCAAGATATTCTGATCACCTAAACAAACTCACTCAATAATTAAACCAAAATTGGTTTTGTTTAATTATAACATAAAAAAATGATTAATTTTAATCAAGAAAATGAGGCCGGTAATTAAGTTTATTCAACTTAAAATTAAATAAATTCTATTAAAAAAATAAATTAAACTCAACTTAAAATTAAAACCTTCAAAATTTTGAGTGGTTCTTGTCTTGGTCCACCGCTTTTCAAGCTCTCTCTTTCCGGTGGTCATCAGTAGGTGTAGGTTTTTGGGTGCGAAAATGGTTGAAAGATCATATTTGATCTATGACCCGATACTGTGACCCGTTAATATTCCACCGACTCAGAAGCACTCCAATAAAATTAAATATAAAGAATTATTTTTCATATGATTTTTTAAATTTTAAGGTAAACTGCATTTGGCCCCTGAGATGCATTGCCATTTTGTCTTAATTTCTAAAATAAATTTAGAGATAATTATTATAATAAATTTATTATTTTATATATTATATATTTATTTTAAAAAAAAATTGATTCAATATTATTTTAATATTATATTATATTATTTAAAGAAAATAATTATTTAATTAAATGATATTTATAAATAAGATTGTAAAATTATTAGTTCAAAATTATTATTTAAATATTATGATATTTAGATTATATAATATAATATTAAAATAATAATAAATTAAATATTTTTTAAATAAAATATATTATGTATTTTTTTATACTATATATATATATATATTATAAATTAATAAAAATGTTTCAGTGATACATCACTGTTGTAGTATGGAGGTAATTTATATATTTTATAGTATATGAAATATTATTTATCAAATTAATTTACTAATTAGAGGAAATGTATTAATATTATATTAATTTAATTACCTAAAAATCTAAATTATTGGAATTTAATTGCTACTAACAACTCCTTTAGAAAATGACCAGCATCATGGATCCATGCAGAAAACGCCGATAAAGCTATTTTTCAAATTGCTCTAAAAACATTATTTTTCGAACATATTGAATTAACTCAATATATGATTTGTTTTCAATATACTGAAGTAATTTAACAATTATTCCATTATATATCAAAATAATTCACTGGCCCAATTCTTCTTTATCCAAGCTGATATAAATGTTAATGTAAATTGCATATTGTAAATTAATTTTAACTTGTGAAAAATTTAAATTTTGATCTTTGAAATTATAAAAGCATCACAGGTTTGAACCATTTTTCAAAATTTTACTCTTTTTACTAGTTTTTTTAATAAAAAATATAAAATTTGATTATTTTTAAACTAATTTGAACTATTTGCACATTTTAAAAGAACATTTTACTTATCTCTACTCTTCTTAAAAATTTAATCTGTCTTATTTCTTTTTTGCAAAAAAATTTAAAACTAATTTTTTTTTAATATTTTAAAATATCAAAAAAATTAATGATTAAAAATAAATTTTATAAAATTGAGATTAATTCGCAATATACTATTAATCTTAGGAGTTGAAATACAATTTACCTTAAATATTATTGAAGTACTCAGCCTCAGTGACACTCTTGTTTGGTTTAAGTTTTTTTTGAGAAAAAAAAAAAATTATTTTTTATATTTAATAAAAAAAAATTATTTTAATATTAGAAAATATATAAAATGTGAAATAAAATTAACTCTAATATTCGAATTTATGTTTGATGTGAAATAAAATTGATATCTGTTGAAATTTATATTAGGTCAAAAAAATATCTCGAATTAAACTATATTTTTTCATAAAGAATTTTTCTCAAAAGTACCACATCATACTGCTCTCCTTAAAAAATCGTCAAAACAATTAACCAGAGAAACAAAGAATGGTCTCAAATCTACAGCCAAATCAGCACGCCAGCAGCACAAAAATGACGAACTCTTTTCGAACTACCGATTAATAAATTGATTAATTGTAACTTATCAAATTATTTAATGAATTCACCACATAATTCAATAAATTAAAATTTAAAATAACAATTAATCAATTTATTAATTAATTTTTAACTCTGTTTTAGTTCACAACTACTTTTGTAGATTTTTGAGTAACTTCATTTGATTGAAACCAAAAACTTTGTCAACCTTCTTTCAAAATATTTTTATTAATATCATATATTTATTTCACGTCATATAAAAATTTAAATATTAAAAATTAATTTTATTTCATCTTTTATACAAATTTAATATTAAAAATTAATATTATTTCACCATATATTTATTATATTTATTTCAAATCAAAATATTAAAATAAATTTATTTTTTTGATCTGAAAAAAAATTAAAACACTCAAAAAAATATACCCCAACAACAACAACCACCACCACCAAACCTTAATCCCACTAGGTAGGGTCGGCTACATGAATCCTTTGTTTCCATTGCGCTCTATCAGTTACCAAATTCTTATCTAAATTTAAGTAACTAAGATCACTTCTTGTAGTTTCTTGTTATGTCTTCTTTGGTCTCCCTCTTCCTCTTTGTACATGGGCAAAATCCAATAACTCAATTTTTCTAACTGAAGCTTCAATCGGCCTACGATTTAAATATCCAAACCATCTAAGCTGACTTTCTCTAAGTTTATCCTCAATTGGTGCAACACCAACTTTCTTTCGGATATACTCATTTCTCATTCTATCATTTCGTATATATCCACACATCCACCTTAACATCCTCATTTCTGCAATATTTATTTTATTTGTATGTTTCCTCTTTGCAGGCCAGGATTCAACATCATATATCATCGCTGGTCTTACTACAATTTTATAAAATTTACCCTTAATTCTGGATAAAATTTTTCTATCGTACAACACACCAGAAGCACAACACACCAGAAGTATTTTCAAAAAAATATACCCCAATCAAGTAAAATCACAGTGTTCTTTACCACAACAGTAGAATTAGATAGCAACTAAAAATGATGAAGAAAAAGAATATCACGCCATCAAAACTTGAAGCAAATCAAGATGGCATCATACTACCATTTTTAATTTTACAAAAAAATAACAGAAAAACATAATAATTGCAATTTTAGAACAAAAAAGTAGAATCAGATGCAATATATGACGATCATCTGCGGCTCCTAAAGCTCAGTGGGAGAGCAGAAACTCGGTCATTGTATCGATCCAATCCCGCAGAACAACTACTGAATTGTCTTCGAAAGAGGACGAAAAATCACCACCGGAACGAATTGAAATGACTCGAATTATTCTTATCATTCAAATTAAATTTGCTTTTTTCAAGAATCGGATAGTTCTGCAATAGTAAGGCCACACAGACTCAATAAAATCCAAGTACTTGTCCACTGCCCATCCTTCCAACTGCTTAATTTTCCTCCTCAACACTTCACTCTTGTCCATATTCTTGATATCAACGAACGGCTTGATTAAAAGAACCCAAAGCGAAGATTTAAGTTTTCCTTCTAGTATGTAGCTGTTTGCAAGTAGACAGTAGGCAGGAAGATTCTTCACCAGTTTCACTGTTTGTATGAAGCAGAAGGCATACAGCGAGCAAAGGCCCTTTATGATCTTTATATAGAGGGCAAAGAACAGTGGCCCGAAAATCCAGAGGGGTGCCAGTTCCTTCGTAACTTTGGCTCCATAGACAACTTTGATGATCAGAAACCACGGAATACTGCGAGAAATAATTTATCGACAAGTAGAGAAGTGTTAGTTATATAACTCTCTTTCTCTCTCTGCTAACTTTTAGCTAAATTAAATTAGTAAGCGTGTAAAAATAACAGCAGACAAGTTTCTTTTTAAAATTCCTATTGGTATAATGACAGAAGACACCATCAAAGTTTCCTTTGTTAACCCTCAAAAATTAATAATTGGCATTTGTTACCGATGAATAATTACATTCACCCTCAAGATTTATATCACACCCACTGGGATAAATTGAAATCATTCATCAACGATAAAGTACATATGTAAATATTCAACTTTAACACAAGGGCAATTTTACGGGGGTGACATATATAAATCCCCTTTTTATTTAAATTAGATTCAGTTGAAGGTCAGATTATACTAGAAGGTAAAATAAAATCATGATATATGCAGACATATCAAGCAATATCAATTATAATTGCTTCAAAGGTTCATGAAACTCATTCACCTTACTTTCTATGAGGAATTTATAAATAAATGGCAACACATTTGAACCTTTGAAGAATAATCATGAAATGGGTACAAAAAATTACATTACCAATTACCATGCAGTGCGAGCAATGAAGAAACAGAAATAGCAAAAGTGGGAAACAGGCTGAGGGTTGCTGCAATGAAATTTACCTAAGAAATCAAGCAATCCATCTAAGAATACAAGTTATTTTTGGACCACAACCTATAACCTTAAGCTTTTAGGTTATTTGGTAACCTGAGTTTTAATATGGTATTAAAGCCAAAAGTCTCAAGTTCAAACTTTGGCAACCCCCAATTATCTTTAGCATGAGGTTAAAAAAAAAGCATATGATAAATTGATTACATATTGTAAAGCAAATTAGCTTGCACATCAATGGCTGTGTATGAATAAAATTATTTCTAGACTAAAACTTACAACCTTAAACTTTTAGGTCTGTTGGAAACAGTAGATTTAACAAATGCAACGCTATGATAGGATAGATACAACATTGATATCAAGTTGGTGCTAACAGCATTGATATAAACTATAGAAGAAACACACAGAAGAGAATGATACGATACTTACAAAATCGCCAGTGGCAAACTTATTGATGCATCGAGTTTGAGAAAGTGTTTGAAGCCAGCCTTTAAGAATTTCATTGCTTCAGATCTCAATGTTTCTTTTCGACGATCAAGCAGTTCACTCTGGGTTGTTCTTTCCCCCAAATCCTCATCAACGTGGGGATTAGATCTCTGCGTGTGTAACATGAACAGCCACTTTCTAAACAATTTTTTTATCACAATGGATCCTCCGTCAGAGTCTTCGTTATCTTGGGATGTATAGGATACATATTTTTCTGCATGAGGAGACTCTGTAGTTATTTCTTTTCTCTCTCCTTGCATATGCGGTAGATGAACTGGAGTCTTGGCATATCTAGAACTCCTATCCCTCCCATCTGCTCCATCACTGTGTGAATTGCCTTTAAAGAAGAAGACCTTGAAAGGTCTTCTCTTAGACAAGAGGACGGGATGAGCTCTAGGCAAAGCAAATACAGCTGCATTTATTAGTTTAAGTTTCCCAAAACAAGAAGCTCACAGAAATAACAGGAATTATAACTGGAAAATAAGACGCTGCAGTAACAGTAAGGCATCTCATTAAGGTAATATAACGCACGGTCTCCACCAAACAGAAAGAGGGAAGTTTGTAACGATGTTGATGAACATGCAAGTGCAAGAATCAACAAGATTGCGGAAGTCAGCTCAAGTCAAGCCAGAGTTTTAGTTTATTTAAACAAAGAGAATAAGAAAAAATTACAAGAGAGGAGAAAAATTTACTCCGTGAAATTGATCAAAAGTAGAAATGATCCACAACATGAGGGAACAACTGATTTTCTTAGATGACAAATTAAAGAAGTCATGTTGTTCTTCCCATATATTTTTTTCATTTCCAACTCTGCTTAAAGCAAGCTTTATTGTTCATTTTTCACAACTGGCCTCAAGCTTGGAGGAAAGAGGAAGGTTGTGCTCAGTTGAAAATCAACGTAAATCTTATGACATTACTTTTCTCTTGCATTAAAGGCTGGGGCTTTCCCTCCCTGAATGCACTATATTGAAGCCAAGGTGTAGGTTTAAATCAAAAGGGGATTAAGGTGTAAACACAAGAGCATGCATATATACAGCTGATAAGATGTTAAATGGGGCAAGGGCAACCTCACTTTAATGGTGGATGTGGTGAATAACCAAGTAAAAGAGAGAAATTAGGTTAGGAATGTGAATAAGCAAATTATAAGGAAAGATAGAGTTGGTAGTTCATATAGAACAGAAAATGGAAATGACATTTAAATTTATAATCAGTAAAAGTAACTAATAAATTATTTTAATTAAACGTAAGAATATATTCTTGATAAATTATATGACAAATAAGAGTTTAAATCCTGCTAATTGAATTATTTTAAAATTAAAATTAAAGTGGATCGTCTGGCGGTCGATTAAAATCCAATGGATCAAATTTGAGGCTTAGGAATTAAGGTCAGATGTCTCACAAATAAACTAATATTAATTTTATTCTTTAACTTTAAATTTATGATTACACAATTAAAGTTAAATCGAATAATCGAACAAAGCAAATAATTTTATTGAAAACAAATAATCAACGATTAGTTAGATTTGATGAGAAATTATACTAAAAAGGGCAGTAAATGTCCGACATGAGGTTGACGAGCTCAAATGCGATCATGTCGCCACAAGAGGTGCTGCGCTCAAGACAGATAAATGATGAGAGGCGGAGCCGACGCGTCATGGAGTCTAGGAGAGGCTAGATTAGCAGGTGGAGGGAAAGCCGAAGTGGCCGTGTAGGTCATGCCCGTACTGCTTGCCAGAGCGATGTGCCCTGCTCTCTCAAGGGCACGCGCTACTCGCTCGTGGGAGCGTAGGCTCACCATTTGTGCGCACTGACTGGGTCACGCGTGTGCACGTCCGCGAGAGCCGCTCAAGAGGATTTGCACTGGCTCGGGTTGCTGACGCGGGCGAGTGTTAGAGACAGGCAAGCATCAGAGGTTGGAGATAAGAGTACATCGGAGTCGGGCGCTCGTAGGAGGCAGGCACGCGTCGAAAGCTGTTGAGCGTTGGAGGTGGGTGCATGTCAAAGGAGACGAATCGGGTAGTCCGAAGGGAGCAAAAGATAGGAGAAGATTTTTTTTAATTAAAGTGGATAATTAGGTTATTTGAGGATTCTCACTAAAGGCTAATTAATCATATCATTTCCTTCACCGGAATATCAACCCTTAAGTCAGACTTATGCACTCAGAAAACTTTGAATCCATTCCATTAATTAATAACAACCAACTAATACAATGTTAGGCGACTTCTTTATATAGAGAGATTTGGGGATTTAAAGACTCACCATAATTGGAGCTGATTTTATTTTATTGTAATAGAATTAACTTCATATTTATTTAAATTTATTTGGTACTTTATTTTCTATATTTAGTATTATATTTTCAATTTTTTTCATGAGATTTTTCTATATAAAGAGGTCGCCCAGTATTGTATTAGACAGTTATCGTTAAATGAAATTATATTTGAATTTTCTCAAAAAAAAGTTAATGCAAGACGGAAAATGAAAATGATATTTTATATTATAATCATAAAGATTAACTGATAAATTATTTTAATTAAATATAAAAAATTTTCTAAATAAATTATATGATAAATAGGATTTTAAATTCATAAATTAATATATTTTAAAATTAAAAATTAAAATTAAAATTAAACTGGATCATCTTATAAATAAGATTTTATAAAATTAGATTAAAGCATTACTTTAATTTTAATAAATCAGATTCAAAGGTCAAAAATTAAGGTTAGATATCTCACAAAAAAACTAGTACTTTTTGCTTAAAGTAATTGTAAGATCACACAATTAGAGTCAAACTAAATAATCAAAGTTGCACAATATAATTTCGAATAAGTCGAGAATCAGCAATTAGATGGTTTCAGAGAGAATTATAACTTTGTTAGAACAACAAGGTTTGACTGGTTCGGGTTGTGTAGGCGAGGGCTGAGCGAAGTAGCAGGATTAGCTGATCCTACTACTGTTTACTGGATGACTCAGTCTTATCATAAGTATCATAAAGTCATCAAGAAATAACTGGCAAACCGAACAACAAATTAAGTAGAAGTTCAGGTTACCAACCACTCAGTTTTGCATGTTCTCTGCCTATATAAGTCTGTAGGTGTTAAGTTTTTACTAAATCTAGAATGTACATAAGTGTGCTTAACCTATAATCATCTTAATGTGATTAATCGTATCATCAACGCCGTCAAATGATTTAGTGGTCTCAATTGAATGTGTGATCTGCTCATCTTTATGACTCAATTCTATGACTATTTTCTTAACTTAATTTTCAATTTTTATCCTATAATTATCTTCTTCCTCGTGCAGTTCATCTTCATATTTCTTGTATTTTTCAGCTAAGCTAGGCCATGCTATATAAAGGAATATAAGTAAGGAATCTAATTTCAATGCTTTAGAAAGAATGAATGTCCCTGCAGACAACTCAATCACCACTTCTTTCACGAGAGAACTAAATGAAAAAGCAAGCTAAGTGGCTGGTTTTGTCCCAATTAATTTATAACAAGTTATAACACTTAAATTACTAATTTATCCCTCACTTCATGTATAAATAAAAGAAATTTGAGTTAATGCCTCTCTTTGACAAACCAAAACTCCAAGCTTTCATTCTTCAACTAAAAAATTCTCCTACCAAGCTCAAATCTTCTGTTAATACTCTTGGGAGTTGATTCTAAGGAATATTTTGATATTCAGAGGTTTTTTGTACGAGCTTTCTCTCTCTCCTTAAATAGATTTTTCTTTAAAATTTCTCAAATTTTTATACTACCCATTTGAGCTCCAAATACTTTGAAATTTTTACTACTACTTTCTAGGAGTCTCAACTTCATTTAAGAATTTTCTTGGAATTTTTTTACAAACGAATTTTTCTTCATAATTGTTTCTCTATTATTTAATTTTTATAAATCACATAAGTTTCAGAAAATTCAAAAATCTTTACAGTACATTCTCTAGCCAAAACTACACCTACAGGAAACTTTTCGGCTAATTTTACTGTGCATTATTTTTGAAAAAATTATTCAAAGTTTCTATTTACCCTATTTCACGTTGTATTAAAATATTTCATTAAGTTTCATCTTTCTATTTCTCTGATTTTGATCTTTAAATTTCATAAAACATTGAGAAACATAATATTTTGAGTATATATCTATAATTTAATAATATTTCACATCATGTATATATCTCAAAATAAAAAAAAATTAACTTTATTTCAAAAAACAATACCTTAGTGTATGCTTTTCATAGATGATTACTCTCTATATTAATAAGACTAGAAAAATGGCTAAAGTAAAACTCAATTTATGGAGAAATACCTTAGAATATAAAAATTTTCATCTAAACAGATCAAGAATTGAATATATTGAGTGCAAATTTAGTCAATATAGAAGTATTTATATTAGTGAGATGATGATTGATGATCCAGTTATCAGGAAGAGTAAACGATTTAAATACCTTGAATCAATCATACAAAATAAAATTTTCACTTAAATTTAAAGGTAAATTCTATAGAACAATTGTAAAATTAGTAATGTTATATGATGCAGAATGCTAGCTCACAAAGCAAAAACACATAAGAAAAATAAGTGTCGCAGAGATGATTCCAAGTTGGATGAGTAGGTATACATGAAAGAATAGGATGACAAATGAGTATATCCGCAAAAAGTTGTGGTAATCCCAGTTGAGGATAAGCTTAGGTAAAGTTAGCTAATATGGTTTGAAGATGTGCTACAAACTTAGGCCAATGGAAGCTCCAGTAAGGAGAGTTGAGTCATTAAATTTTATCTGTATTAAAAGAGGAAAAGAAAGACCAAATAAAACATAGTAAAAACCATCAGAAAAGATCTCAAATATTTGGAGATAAATGAGAACTTGTTATTTAATAGAGTGCAATGAAAATAAAAAATTCATATAGCCGATCCCACCTAGTGGAATAAAGGCTTGGTTGTTGTTATTATTGTATTTTACATTCTACACATTTAACAAAATAATAATTAATTTCACATCTCTCACACATTCTAGCATAACAATTAACTTTATTTCGCATAATAAACAATTCTCTTCATCCAAAGTTGACTTTAATTTTGTTAACATTTGGAAACAAACACACATATATGTTGAACATTAGTGAATTCCATCTATTGCTTAAAAATCCAGAAGAGGTCCGCTAATTTTTAAAATCTGACTTCATCATGGCAGTTAACAAATTTTGGTAATTAAACAAAACCAAGTGTTTTGTACAAGAACTCAGTAAATTCCAGAGAATTTGAAACCCAGAAATGTTTTAGATCTGCTAAACCCATCATTGAATATACAAATAGTAGGCCTAACGTTAAATCACAAGAAAAATACATAAAGAAATTAAGCTCATTATTAGAAAGTAAAATTACCTCAGGGATAACCAATATTTTAATGAAACAGAATTGTGAGTTCTGCTAACTGTATGAAATGATGCAAATGATCTCAAATTCCATTGTGAATGTCTCGAAGAGATAGAAGGAAGTGAACCCTGAAAGTACTATGACAGTAAATTGGTACTGCAAACATAAGAGAGCTACTGGAGTAACACTTTTAGTAAATTGGTACTGTGCATTTAGTCCAAATTCCAATGGAAGAAAAAAATAACCACCATAAAGTAGCAATAAATATCAGCAGAACCCATCATCTTTACCTGTAATGGTTGGGATAACAACGCCATCGTAAACTATGTCAAACCATTATTCAGAGCAACAGAATTTGGCGTACTGACCTAAACATTAGATGGCTACCTGAAAACACAAACAGAACATCTTACTTCAGATGGCTTCCTGAAAACACAAACAAAATATCTTACAGATTTGCTGCAATACACGCTGAAATTCAAAGAAGAGAAGTTAAAAACAAAAAATAGCCCAATATCATCACTCACTTCACCAATTAGATCAATAAGCAACTGGATCTCCCTATGGAAATAATTGATTTTGTTACATTTTCTTATATTTTTTATGCCACATAACAAATAATGGCAGAAAACGTAAGAGTGGATACTTGTGCTAAAAAGAAACATTGTATCAACAAATAAGGGAAAGAAAGCTGGGCATAGTAAGGAACAAAAAGCAAAATAAAACAGAGGCCTGAAATCCGTAGCTACCAACAAAAGAAACATTCATGCAATAACACCACCGTAAACAAGATTTGCCACATGTTTAATGAACACGTCACTCCAACGCTGTGAGATAGCCCAAACTACAGAAGGTAGTTACATCTCTCTGATTTATGAGCTAATGATTTGGACTTCCCAGATGGATCCGAGGAAATGATGGCACACCTAACAAGCTGGAAGAATTGATACCAAATAGAAACTGCAGTTCATGAGTAAAAGCACTAAGCACAACTGTCCATTTGATAGAATGGTCCTTGACCTGCAGCATTAATGGCATTTCCATTATTTTTTCAGCCATGAGCCCGAAGGGTGGTAAAACGGTCAAAATTTTTGAAGAACAATGACTCAAACTCAAAATCAATACTGATTCGAATCAAGTTGACTCGGAATATATGATTTGGGTCAGCACTGTAAGATTTCTAGTTGATTTGAACAAAGTACACAAAGGACGGGGTTTTGAAAACAAATAAATGCCATATTCTACTAGCCTTAGGGCTTGGAGCTTCACTGAAATAGAGTAAACAATTTAATGAAATAACAATCCTGAAATGAGTAAAAACAACAAGGCTTCTCTTTATGGAAAAAGAATGATGATATGATGGTCCAAAGTTTCTTCAAAAGATAACTTGGCATCTCAAGAACCCTGGAATAACATGATAGAGCACATGCCTTTTTCATCCATTACAAAAAGATAATGGATGCTCTCCAATTAATCGATCACATTTTCAAATTAATATGGAATAATTGGAACTCTCGTAGCCCATTATGTTTGCTTCTGACAGAAAAATCAATGAGATTCTTATTATTTTGTTTCCATTTTTCTTCTCTCTGAAAACAGGGTGAAAGTATGGCATCACTATCTCTCAAAGAATACCATATTATCAGTAGGACAAGGCCCTCTGAAGAAACATAAACCTTAGAATGCTTCACTAACATTAACAATTACTTCTATATCGTTACTAAATATAAAATTATACCTCATATTTCCGTATAACTGGAAACATTACAACTACAGATGCAACAACAAAGGCATCTTTTATTTTAGAGGACATCAACGAAAAGTGTGAAAGTTAACGAGCAATTTGAGAGTTCATGCACTGCAATACATAATCATTAGCCATTGAAAACTTTCCATGATGAATCGAAGTAAACGTGATCATTGGGCTGGTCGGGCCCATTTGGGCCTAAAATTTTTTTCCTTTACTCAGCCCGGCCCAGGCAAGAGTGTTGGAACTACTTCGGTCCCCCAAGCCCATCCCATGAAAAAGATCGTGCCACCAAGCCAGCCCAAATATTATTAACATTAACTTTCTTCTCTTAATTCTAATATTCTCTATAATTTATATGTATTATTTGTTAAACAATAGTAATTAATACTAAATAATAATTATTTTATTTTTTATAATAATTGCTTTCTGAAATAAATGAAAATCACTAAAAAAATATTTATATGATTCAAAACTTATAAATTATATTAAGCAATGCTTATATTATATAGATAGTTTGAAATAAGCTAACATGTTCCCTCTCCAGCTTATATTTTGGAATCAAAATATTAATCTTTTTACACCGTGCTTGGTTATAAATTAAAGCTCAAGTCCGGCTTGAATATTTAGAGGCCTCGAGCCTAAAAGCCCAATATTAAATTATGCGCCCGCCCATTGATCAAGTCTAAATCTAAGCAACAACAAAGGAACTCAGCAATTCTAAAATTCCTCATCTCAAACGACCAAACCAAATACCCAACATACTGCAGAGGCAAATGTCAAGCACAAAAAACAAGTGAAAGACACAAAATGAATTCACATGACTTTAAATCCACTAAAGCCATTTTGAATAATGATCATAAATTTAGAGCCAGGTTAACATTATTTGGATTAATTCAATTAGAATGAAAAATCAAACAAGCTTCATCAAAATTTCAATTTCAATTATCATTCCCAGCCATAACCTCACGTAATCTAAAAGTACTCATTCAAAAAAATGCTTCAAAACTTCATGTTACTAAAACGTAACAAGAAATAAAGATCAATTATTCAAACAGCCTGGAGAGATCACTTAGAAACCATGAAATTATCATCATTTAGAACCAATGCTCTAGTATTCTTCCTAATTATTTTAACATAATTCTTGTTCAAAAAGTTAAATGAATATAATAGTAAAAAAAGGAAGTGAGACAAAGGACACTAGAAGGTAACCTGACCTTCCTTTTTTCAACTATGATATAAGAAATATAAAAAATGCTTTAATTTCCTATGAGAACTAAAGGTCCACATTTATGTAATAATCAATTTTTAGATAAAATACTGACCGTCTCAAGAGGAGATTAGTTTGTGATATGGATCCACAAGAAGTAAAATGAATGTTCAATTACTAAGAGTGAAAAGCTTTCATTTTTAGATTTAGAATATTAATAGAGGAGAATTATTCTATCTTATTTTGTTTCATTTTGAGCATTTTAATTGTTTACGTACACATGTTATTTCATTATGATTATCTTCTTTGTTGTTCAGGCAAGTATGTTAATTTGTTTTAATAATTTCATTAGATGTAGGAGTGAAAATTCTATATTAGTAGTCCTCTTTGATTATGTATTTTCAATTTTGGTAAATTAATGAATTATTTTTCTCTCTAGATTTAGTTTTCTCTTTTCTCTCTCATCTTCTTCCTCTTCCTCTACTCCTTCCTTATCTTCTTCCTCCTCTTCTATTGCCTATTCACTTTCCTGCTCATCCTGCATCAATTAATATCAAAGCCAAAAAATCCACTACGCAGTTGTTCATTCATTGTCAAAACTGACTAACACCCATCTAAGGCACGCCAACCTTAGCAAAACACCAACCCCAGTCGTGTCCTCACAGCATTTGCATTCTTTCATCACTATGACAACAAGGGTCTCATTGCCATGACTATATGTACTAAATCAACTCTAGTGTGAACTCCCAACTCAAATCATGCTTAGAGAGCACTTCACTCCATAAACTATATTTTTATTTATTTTAAAAAAATTCCATTCTCTTTTACCTTTTGACTCATTAAAAGAAAAGCACTAAGACTCATGAAATTCTTAACAACAATGTGATGCACTGTGGCAAAAGAGAGAATGGAGTAATCACTATGTGATGTCCCAAGAAAAAGGAATCAATGGAGTAAAGTGTGGTTCCTGATAGACTTCTACGCTAGATGATAACTGAAGAAGGGCACTAGAGTAATTCATACCATATCGAAAAGGGAAAGGAGTTACTAAGCTATATAAGTAAATAAAATGATCCCGGATGGTAGAGACGTCTTTTGAGAAAAGATCGTGAGGCTAATGATGAAAAACTTTACAGTTCAACTTGCTTGAACATGAGTAGTACTGGGATAGATAACTTTCCTAGAAAGCACCCAAGTTACGCAATTTCTTAAAACCAAAATGGATAATACAAAGCTAACGTATTAGAGAGAAATATGTTATCTGAGCTAACATCTCATAGTACAATGTGGCTCAAAGATAAACCAGGTAAAAACTAGTAGGCCTATGATTACCCATGGCCAAAGAAAGTGGGGAGTGATCATCGAATTATGTTCTAAAAGAAAAAAATTATTGAAACAAAGTGTGGCTCCTGGCAAACTTTTAGGCTGAATGATGAGCAATGAGAGGGAAATAAAAATAATAATAAGAAACTCTGCATTTTTTAAACATCCTTGCTTTAAAGTCGTACTAGGATGGATGACTTACCTGAGAAGTACTCAAGTCATATAATTTCTTAAAGTCAAAGTGAATAACACCTCTACATTTGGAATACTAGATATTACAAACAAATTATTAACTCCAACTATATGGGATTGGTTAAATGGATTTCTCCTTTCCATTCAGTTTTACACCATGAGAAATCTAAGCAACACAAAATGAACTCAGAAATCCTTCTCTAGTCTCAAAAGCCGAAGCCAAATAACCAACACACCGCCAACAACAACGTGATGCACATAAAAGAAGGAAACAACCAAGAAATGAACTCTCAGACATTTGCTCCCTGTTCACGGAACTACAGAGTTGAGGATGTCGTAACAAATTTTAATTCAGTATTGAGTTTTCTTCAAAGGGATCCTCAACGGAATCCGATGAACAATAATAGACATGAAAAATACAAGCTTTTAACAAAGGTTCATATTCAAATCACCATTCCCTTCCTCGGGAAAAACAAGGGCATGAAATACCCAATGCAAAGTGGCTTACCTCGGAATGGACGACAGCTCGCCAATTTCTGAGAGTGCGAGGCGACGCGAGAGTAAAACACGGCGAGGGAACGACAAAACAAGAGAGAGAAAGAGAGAGAGGAGCGAGCGAAGGGACAAGGTGAGTTCAGCCTCAGCCTTCGACCCTGAAGAGAACGAAGAGGGCAAGGCAGCGCGAGCGCAGAGGATAAGCTAACGCCAAAAAGGGGACGGTGAAGATAGTTCGGACTTCGGAGGACCAGTGTCAGGGGCGGTCATTTTTGACCCGGCCCGCCAATTCGATCCGGATTTCATCCGAATTCGACCCGATTTAAATTAGTTTGGTTTACATAAATTCAGATCATTATAAATCAACTTGAATTTGATTTCTCTAAATAGGGAATTTGGTTCAATATTATTTTAATATTATATTATATTATTTAAAAATAATAATTATTTAATTTAATGATATTTATAAATAATTTTATATAAAATTATATAATTATTAGTCTAAAAGTGACATTTAGATTACATGACATAACACCAAGATAATAATAAATTAAATATCTCCTTAGATACGAATTAGCATATTTGATCTATGACTTGTCAAATAATTTATTTATCTGAATAAAATAAAAAGTCCATATAGCTTCAGTTATCACTAAAACAGTTTATTTATAATTTGAATAATTAAAAAACAAATTTGTATTTTAAATTTTTTTCAATAATTTTTTACAATTTCTTTCATCAAATTAGTCTTTTATGATAATTAAAATTTAAAAAAAAATTTCAAGATATTTATCATAAAGCAAAATTCTAAAACTACACATTTTGAAACATATTCACATAACTTGACTTAAAAAAATTCAATAATAAATTTAAAAAGAATAGATGAGGGAGGCCAATTGCCTCCCCCGTCCCCGATAATAATCTTTCATAACAAGAGGAAACTATTACAGTTCGTCCTCTTAACCAATTATTTAATTTGCCAATTAATAATATCAATTTTGACTTTCGATATTAAATAATATAAACTTCGATTTTTGTTCCATAGATTTTCCTTTTTTAAGTAGCTTGTTGTATAGATCTTAATCTTACATGATCACCCTAACAAGATGAAAACTTGTTTTTAATGTGATCATCTTCTACATGGGCCGTTGGCAGGCCTAACAGAATTGGATCATGCTTTTTATTGTATGGGCTTTAATGGGCCTGATTATAGGAAATCAGTTAAAATAGCTTAATTTATTTTATTTTTATTTTTTATATACATAAATTTTTATTGTTTGGTTGAGAAAAGATGAGAAAGAGCATATTAATACTATTTATAAAAATAAATATAATATATATAATTATGCTAATTATAAAAAAATTAAATTAATAAATCATATTTTAAATTTTTAAGAGAAGGTGATTAAACATAAATTACGCCATGAAATCGAAAAAGATGAGTGCAAGAAGTTTTTACTTTTTCTTTTTGGATTTGAGAAAATTTTATCTATGGCTAAAATTTTCCTCAATTAAAATCTTATTTTGTTTTTTAAAAATAAAATAATATTTTACATCTCACTCTACACAAATTTTAATATTAAATAATCACTTTATTTCACTTCTAATATATTTTATAATATAACTAATTCATTTTATTTTATATTATGTATATATTTTAAAAAAATTTACAAAATTTTTCGAAATGATCATTTTTTTTCTTCCAATCAAGTAGAGCCATTAATTTTAAAGATCTGACAATATATTGATATTTGATAATTATAAGTTATATTACTTGCACATTTCTGTAGTTAGGATATCATTTAAATTTTTTATATTTTTGTGAATAGCAATTAGGTCTCTCTAATTTGCTCTCATACTATTTGGGTCCTTACTGCTAAAAATTATAACTAAGTCCCTCTAGTTTAACATCATGTGCACTTTTTCTACAAAGAAAAATCTAAACGAATATTTATATAATCTTGAAAATAATTTTGCTTAATTTATAAACAGTAAAAGACTTATTTAACATTTTATAAAAAAAGACCTAGTTAACATTAGGATAAATTAGAGGGATTCAATTGTTATTTACCTTTTATATTTTAAATTTATCTTTGTGTAATTAATAATATGTTATAGTTAGATCCATTCATTAATTTTTAAAATATTTTGGGATTTTTACATACAGGACATGAAATTTATACGAAATTATATATTTTACCATCAATTCGTAAATATTATCACTATCACACCATATTCATTTAAATTTTATGCATTTCACGTATTTCACATATTTCATATACTTTATAATATTATATGTAAATTAAAATGCATAAATTTATTAATATTTAAATTCTAATATATATTTTTATTTTTTACTGTAAACACATCAATTTT